>VWYP01026343.1:434539-674719 GCA_013400435.1 Pycnonotus jocosus
CCCGGGGGGCGGTGGGAGCGGGGCTGCGGCCCGTCCTGAGGTAGCGGGAAAGGGAAGGGCCCTGCGCTACGGCACCGTAGCAGTTCTGTTGTGCGGGTGACAGCGGGTCCAGGCTGTGTTTGTTCCTGAAACCGTTCGCTTGAGAACATAAGATACATGTTTTTGGTTTTGGCTTTTTAAACTTTTTAATTTTTTTTTTTGGTGCATTTAATGCTTGCACGTTTTCTCGGCAGTACTTTTTGTTCTCCGACAGGAGTGGATTTGGATGATGCAGAGCAACCTTGCCAGCTTAGCTCATCCTGCAGCAACAGGGTGTGCTTGTTTTTCCCCCTGAGATCTGGTACCGACGGGAGCAGTGAAGCAGGGTCTGCCGCGGTGGCTTGACAGATTCCTCTCTGTTTGCTGTAGGGACTGAGTGAATACAAGAGAAACTTCAAATGGAGAAGCCCAGAGTTTTGTAGCCCGTCTCAACAGCAGAAATCCTTGTGGGCAGGACTTCGGTCGGATCAGTTTGGTAAGTGTCCATGGAAGCTGCCCCCTTGGTTGCAGCCAAGGCCCGGAAAGTTTCGCTGTGATTGAGTGCAGGACCATAGTGAACTGGTGGTGTTTACAGTTTGTGTGCTTTGTAATTAAATTAAAAATATAGTCTTGGTCATCATTTAGATAGAGAGTGTTTTTGAACTCCATATTCTTTATGGTGACATTGAAATTTTCTTTTCAGTTAGTGCTATTTATATAAGCCTTGGGAAAAAAAGTAGTTTCTGACATGCAGCACAAGCGAAGACCCAAACATGTAACACGGGTGCAGAGTTAACCCATATCGGATGTGTCGAGGGTGGGATTGGGTTATCTGTGGTGTATGGAAATAGTAAATAAAATTCCATTTTTGAAGGGAAACTAATTTGGGGCAAAGTTTGATAAAGTCAAATTGTTACAAACCTAACAGGTATAGCTAACTGAAAAAGGTCAACAACTGCAATGGAAACCTTGTAATACTGTAGTGTAGGATTTAAGGATTGTAGACATTATCATGACAAGGAAATGTGGGGATAGAAAGCAAGAGGAGAAGGAAATAACCGTTGGATTGAAAGGTGTTGGATTGAAAGCGAGCTGAGGAAGAGGAGTAAGCTGAAGAGTGATGACAACTGCAGTGCTTTGAAAAGGAGTAGTACAAAATAGTAGTGGCGCAAGGTAGAGTAAAAAGAATCTGTGCAGTTCACTGCAACTGCATTATGCAGTCCGTGTAAGTAGAGTACAGTGCATTCATTCGTGCTACAGTAAGTGTTCTGAATTATGGCCTTGTAGTTAAGAACTGACTACTGGCAATTGGAGGTTTTTTTAGTCAAGGTGCTAGACATTTCAATAAATAATTTAATCTTGCTAAAGATTATGATTTAGATATATTACTGCTNGAAATATAAAAATCTGCATATCAGGATAGTGTGGTGTCCTACTATGTTTCTGCACTACAGAATCAAATCCATCTCTGAATTCAGACAGCCCCAAAACATCTATAAAAGTATTGTTGTAGTTTGATAACTGAAAAACACCCTAAAAACATATGGAAATTATGTTTGGCCTGGTTTCCATACATATCAAAGAGGAAAGATTCCTGGCAAACCTGGAAGATGTATTTTGAACACTGTATTTCTGCCAGCTGGCTTTTCACATTCTGTAGCAAGTTTGCACATTACTTTAGAAAATGTACTGAACTAGACCTACTGAACATTATGAAATAAATCACTGTAATAATAAAACAAACAACTTTATATGGTGGACTTAGCGTTTTCAAGTGTAATCGACAAGCAAGTAATACCAACATTATTGTCCTGATCTTGAAATTCATGAATAAAGATGTGTGAAACTTGAAAACACTACCAATGCAGCACCGTTCTTCAGTTCCCCTCGCTGCTGTTCACATAGCAGAAGAACATCTTATTTTGCTCGCAAGCGTTTCATTACAGATTGGTGCTCTCCCCTCTCTCACATCGACAGTCAAAAATCATTGCTCACCAGTTATACAGGGTCTCAGCGGACCTAAACTCTGCTTGAGTGAGTGGGTCTGGCACTGCCATTCCTCCCGTGCCTGGCAGGGCTCTTTGCAGAGGCAGAGGTGACAAAGCCCTGGCTCAGGAAGCTTCCCCCAGGGCAGGCGCTGGGAACAGGGAACACGGGGAGGGTCGGCAGCCACGGGCAACAGGGATGTAAACACACCGCCCGGGCCGTTCGTGCGCGGTGCGTCCATCTGTGCGCTTTTTAAAACCACCCTCTCCGTTGTTTTTAATGTGATACAGGCAAAACCGGTCAGGATGGAGACTGACAGGGGCAAGGCAGTCAGAAAAGCGACCTCCGAGGGAAGATCTGAACATTGTGGATTAGGATCTCCCGGCCGAGTGGCAAGGTCGGGTGAGGTGGCGAAGGCGGACCGGCAGCTGCCACGCCATCGCAGAGGCTCCAGAAGGGTAGGAAACTTTATTTTTTTCCTTTCTCGAAACGCTATTTTTGTAGCAACATAAAGCTGCATGTGTGGACACGTGGTGTGTTTTGTTTAAACAGGCTACCAAGATCCCCCAGGCCTTGCGATGCATTAGCACCGGGTACCTCCCCGTTGCGCTTCACCAGACACACAGCGCTGGCCGCACAGCACCATTACCGGAGATCAGTCTCTTAATGTGGACAACACGGCCACAAACAGCCTGCGGGGGCACGGCCGAGGCGGCGGCCAACATGGCCCCAGGGCGGGCGGGCAGGGGAAGCGGCGCGGCCGGGCACTCTCTGCNTTTTTAATTTTTTTTTTTTTTGGTGCATTTAATGCTTGCACGTTTTCTCGGCAGTACTTTTTGTTCTCCGACAGGAGTGGATTTGGATGATGCAGAGCAACCTTGCCAGCTTAGCTCATCCTGCAGCAACAGGGTGTGCTTGTTTTTCCCCCTGAGATCTGGTACCGACGGGAGCAGTGAAGCAGGGTCTGCCGCGGTGGCTTGACAGATTCCTCTCTGTTTGCTGTAGGGACTGAGTGAATACAAGAGAAACTTCAAATGGAGAAGCCCAGAGTTTTGTAGCCCATCTCAACAGCAGAAATCCTTGTGGGCAGGACTTCGGTCGGATCAGTTTGGTAAGTGTCCATGGAAGCTGCCCCCTTGGTTGCAGCCAAGGCCCGGAAAGTTTCGCTGTGATTGAGTGCAGGACCATAGTGAACTGGTGGTGTTTACAGTTTGTGTGCTTTGTAATTAAATTAAAAATATAGTCTTGGTCATCATTTAGATAGAGAGTGTTTTTGAACTCCATATTCTTTATGGTGACATTGAAATTTTCTTTTCAGTTAGTGCTATTTATATAAGCCTTGGGAAAAAAAGTAGTTTCTGACATGCAGCACAAGCGAAGACCCAAACATGTAACACGGGTGCAGAGTTAACCCATATCGGATGTGTCGAGGGTGGGATTGGGTTATCTGTGGTGTATGGAAATAGTAAATAAAATTCCATTTTTGAAGGGAAACTAATTTGGGGCAAAGTTTGATAAAGTCAAATTGTTACAAACCTAACAGGTATAGCTAACTGAAAAAGGTCAACAACTGCAATGGAAACCTTGTAATACTGTAGTGTAGGATTTAAGGATTGTAGACATTATCATGACAAGGAAATGTGGGGATAGAAAGCAAGAGGAGAAGGAAATAACAGTTGGATTGAAAGGTGTTGGATTGAAAGCGAGCTGAGGAAGAGGAGTAAGCTGAAGAGTGATGACAACTGCAGTGCTTTGAAAAGGAGTAGTACAAAATAGTAGTGGCGCAAGGTAGAGTAAAAAGAATCTGTGCAGTTCACTGCAACTGCATTATGCAGTCCGTGTAAGTAGAGTACAGTGCATTCATTCGTGCTACAGTAAGTGTTCTGAATTATGGCCTTGTAGTTAAGAACTGACTACTGGCAATTGGAGGTTTTTTTAGTCAAGGTGCTAGACATTTCAATAAATAATTTAATCTTGCTAAAGATTATGATTTAGATATATTACTGCTTTCATCCGTTACTGCAAAATACATCTTTCTTTACCCTTGCTTTCCCTAGAACATGGGTCTGTGTATCGGTACCTCTTACTGAGGATTATAATTGTCAATAATTCTGAAATGCTGAAACATTTAAGCATGTTAATGTCTTTTTAAAATGGCAATCTATGCTTATTTTCCAGTCAAACTAAATGGCAAAGTTTACAAGCCTTATAATAAATTCATAACGTAGCAATACAGCAGTTTCTCCTCTTTCTCACGTTGTAATGGTGGTTTTGTGCATGCTCACTGTAGTTTTTCTGTGTATTTGTGTTAATTTTCACTCCCACCCCTTTTCTGGCCATTTAAGCACCCACATCTTTACATGTCACTCTTGGTACCTCTAGGATTTGCAGATTGTTACGGATAATTTACTTATGGTTCTTCTGTTGAATGACATAATTAGTAATTTTGGGAATCACTTGGAGCATTACAGCAAAAAGTTGACAGCTGCAGGTGCTTGGAGTGCTTTTCTCCTACTTTTCCAGTGTTTTACTACTGGAATGATTTTCCTATCCTGTGTGTGTAGTCAGACATAGGGACATTCTATATACCTTTCACCATAGGTTGTTCTCTCTTTCTGTGTTGCTTTGTCATGGGATGGGAGTGCCTCTCTTGTGGAAGATATTTCTTTCAGCCAGTTAGGGGCTTTCACTAATTCTTCCATCACAGTTGAGCACTTTGAAGTGGATTACAATTTCTCTTGTATTATTTTCCTGTTCAAATGTGTTCAGTCATTCAATACTCTTCTTAAAAGTGGTAGGGTAATTTTATTTTCACTTGCCTGAGTAACGCCCAGCAATTCTTAAAGTAACTTGATACCTGGTTTTGTTATTTCTTTATTTTTGGAAATGTTTTTGTGTTCATACTGTGAAAGTGGTCAGTTATCTGAGATGGTCTTAAATTACAAATGGACCAGAGATCAGAGGGAACCCGTTGAGCAAGGTGTGTTGTGCATGTGTAATGAGAAGTGCTTGTACCACACTTTGTCCCCACAGGTTGGTTACTCTGTACCTGTGTTAATCACATTCTTTTCACTGGCTGTGTTAGTTTTCTTGTTGTTCAACTCCCAGGATCAATTTGCACAGGATTGTCCTGTGGTCATTTTTGCTTTGTAGGGTTTAGTCCAACATAATTCTGGAGCACCATGTTCCTGTCTGTTTAGTGAAAAGGGAAGTCATTTGCAGATAGGAAAGAACACAGAATTTCACAGCCATGCCTGTAATTCATAGTTTCTCACTACTCCAGGCTTTCTAGTTGTCAGTTGTATGACACACTTTCAGCTTATTCTTGTTGTAGAGTGATATTGTGTCTTCAGTGAATGTTTCTGTTAAATCTAATACGGCTTTTTCTCAGGAATCGCGAGAGAACCAAATTTCATTTCCAAGAGAAGGGTACCTTACCATAATCCACAGATTTCAAAGTCCCTTGAATGGACAGCAGATTGTGATTCGAATGACCTGCTGGAAACCGAAGCTGCAGAGTTGCACACTGACCACAACAACAATAATGTGAATCAGGAAAAACTTGAAACACCAGAAGGACCCAGACTCCCTCCAGAAGTTCAGTCACATGTGGTAGATTCTGGTGGTGAAACAGCTCTTGCCCTTGCAGAGGACAACATGAAGAAATCACCCTCAGAAGCTCCACCAAATCAAAATGAAGCATTTTCATCTCCAAAAAAGGAATCAATGGGTAATGGGGTAAGGGGATAGGTTTTTTGTGGTTTTTTGGGTTTTTTTTGGTTTTTTTTTAATTGACCAGTATAAAAATCACTAACAGTAATTTCACACACATGCTCAGACTCTCTTGTCAAACTCTTTCCTTGGTTTTGTGTTTTGATACTCTCTTGTAGGTTCTATGTTGGAAGAACAGTATGTTTGAGATTAGATTTTGGTGCTGCTTAATTCAATAGAATTTGCTCTTCATTTGCATCTTCAGGACATGTCATCACTGCTGGTTTCAATTGAACAAGGATTTAGCCAATTTTTATATATATATAAAGATATAGTTGACTATAGTGAGAAAATGTACTTTGCATTCATCTTGTTCTTGAAACCAAAACCCAGACCATTGTTTTGAAAGTGTGTGTTGAAAGATGCTTAAGTTGCAAAATATTGTAGGAAAGGGCCCAATCATTGGGGTTTTTTTTCTTTTTTTCTTTTTTTTTTCATTGTCAGTTTTACAGAGCCCTTCAGAGGAAAGCAGACATAAGTATCCCCAGAAATTCTGAATATCAAAGCCAGTTTGTCTGGAAGAGTCCTCATGAAAAGTCACCGATACTTGCAGCTGAACAGGTAACATTATAGAATCCTAAAAGCAAATGATTAATTTCTTTTATGTGTCAGCAAAGTTTTGGTGGAGGGATGACAAACTTTAATGTTGTTACATTTTTTTTCTCTCTCACTATACAGAAGTGTAGCGTAATTGGATTTGTTTCCATGTGGTTCTTTATTGTGGTCAGGCCTAAGTATTTGTTGTCCTTAGGCCTTGTATTTTGTTCTTTCTAATGGGGTCCTGTTCTTCTGTTGGCATTAATTTATCTGTGTTGTCCCAGTTTCTTACTCTCAGTCTCCATCTCTGTGCACATATACTTCTAAGCCCTAAAGTATGTCTCTCTAGTGTTTTATTCTTTCATGAGATCAGCTTATATGTAAAAGTGGAGTTTTCTGATTTTAAGATACTCTTGTGACATTTTAATACACCTCATTAGCTTTTGGGCTTTGTAGGGTTGAAAATGCTGCTTTTTCTGGTGAGACCACAAAGTAACTGAGTGTGAGACTGCTTTGTGTTTTCAATTAATTGTTACTAGGATCAGGACCCAGGAGACTCAGTCTTTTGGCCATTCCACAGTGTAAAACAGGCACTTCTGAGTTTGTCTTTCCTTTCTTCACTAGAAGCATATACATTAGTGGGATTACTAGAGATGATGTGCTCTTTTTATCCTCAGGTGGTGGATTTGTTCATTAACATCATTCAGAGGCAATAAATGTCGATAACTGAGATAATCACTATCCTGTCTTTTTCTGTTGGAGTACCAAGCAGGTGGATTTACTGAAGGATATGTTTCCCAGCAGCTCCTTATCCAGTGAAAACTGGATAACATGAAAACTACATGACAGTAGTACAGAGAAGCCAAAGGACCTTTTGAGGAAGAGGCAGTTTCCAGAAAGTCACCTTATGGAAAAAGTCAAAGAGAATTCCATTTGATTCCATGTGCAATCAGTTTGATAATTTAATTACTAATGCTTGTAAACAGTGTGCTTTTTTCAGAAGAAAGGCTTCTGTTCACAGCTTACACAGAAGAAGAAACAGTGAGAATAAGTCTATAGGCACTATGCATCCGTGGATAAGTAGAACTTAAGGAAAATTTAATGATAAAAATTATACATATTAACAGATTGTTATTCTTCACTGTTGATATGATTGAGAATGTATCTCAATACTGACCATCCCTTTCCCTTGAAGAGATTCTGTGAAAATATCAAAGTTTTTCAAGTTATGTATGAGTCAGTGTAGCTAAAATTCTCATAGCAAATCTGTGGAAAGTGCATGCTTCTCACATATGGCATGGTCTTGAAATTTGGAGCCCCATGAGGAGATAATACATGACCACATATTAGGCAAATTCTCTGCCTTGATTTATAATACTGTGTTAGTTGAAAAGGAGTGGATTTTAATTTACCCAAGCTCTAAGCGTTCAGCTCTAAAACTCAGGGCAGTTTTCTGTTATTTATGGACAGGACATGTACTGAGGACTCATTTGGAAGTTTTATGGCATACCTTTAAAAAACCCCATGATCCTACATACAGCCCTGAAGGTGAATAAAAAATAAACAAATAAGCAAAACCTCTAATAGTAAACTTCAGCAAGAACAGTATTTGATCACAGGTTAGCTGTGTCTGACTTGGTCACTTTTAAATGTGTTTAAATGTGTTTGAATTTCTCCTAGAAGTTCATTAGTCTACACGTGCTGTATTTGTACAGATGACTGTCTCTCTGCTCATGTGTGAGTGTATTTGTGTGAATAAGTTAACAGATTTTGAAAATTTAGCCTTAAGGTAAACAAATCACACTTTTTTTCTTTGTTTTGTTTTCTTCCTCCCACGCAGCTGATTAGCAACACAAAGAAATCCATACCTCCGGTTAAACCTCCTGCCATTACTTCTGAAACTGCGTATGAGAGAAATTCCAAAGGGTCTCCTCCTCTTACAAGTCCACAAGAGAGAGGTGGTTCAGAAGAGAAAGAATTTCTGGTGTGTTAACAAGTAAATACTTCCCGGAAAGAAAAGCTTTAGTAGTAATTCTGCGGTTTTGATCTATTCTGTAGTGGGGGTGGGTTTAGGTTGAAATTATTTAGTGTTGCTAGTGACACTGGACTCAGTAGTGGTTTTGCTGTAGAAGAATGAAAATAATTCTGTACAGCTCTGCTCTTTGGGGATTCTGTAGTGGGTCCTCTGTAGAGCATTTTTTTTCAGTTTAAAGTTTGGAATTTCTGAGTTTTGAAGTGATTTTTTGTTGTTGTTATTCCCAATTGACACTTTGTTTTTCGTAATTAGGATGGTTTCTGCAATCTAAATCTAAAACTCTGATTGGTACCCGTGTTGTGTCTTGATGTGCAGTAGGGCTAGATGGGAGGTCTGGAACTTACTGATGTCATAAATCAGAGACAGTGAATTTTCTCTCCACAGTGGCAAGCAGTATCCCTGTATTCTTTCCATGTCACTTGACTTTGCTTCCACTGGGCATACATTTCCTTTTTTGCCTTTCTGAGTCAGCTCCCTTAGGACCTGTTCCAAAAAGCAGTCCTTCTCTGGCCTGGCATGTGCCAGCTGTGTGATGCTCCCAGTTAATCTGAGTCTCCTCACTACCCATCTCTCTTGCTGATAGAACAGGAAGGGCTGTTGTGAGACAAGGTGTTCACTAGGACCACTGCTGAGCAAAAAGGTGTACTTAACATGCAGGGCCTTGGCTTAACCCATTGGTACTTCTGAGGAGATTGTTGGCTTGGAGGTTTTATCATTTAAAAGTCAGACCTGCCCAGTTCTTTAAATCCCATCTGGGGATGAGAAATTTTATGTCCCCTTTTGCGTCTTTAAGTAGATATGAAGAAAGCTTGAAAAGCCTGAGGCTTTCAGGAAGCATTTATCTGGTTTTAATATTGGAATTTCAGGTTGTTTTTTGAGAACAGCTAATAAATGAAGTAAGAGGAGTCATGAGAAGGGAATTTTTGTGAAAGTGCCTAACAACTGATTGTTTATGCAAATACCTCACCTCTGATGAATATCTTTAAAAAGTTTTGGGGGATTTTGGTGGGCTTTTTAATTGAATATGAACAATATCTGTGAAGATCTCTGGCAGAATCAGAAGTCATGCATTGGATTTCTGAAAGAATGAAATAATCAGGAAGAAAAATCTTTGGTGTAAAACCCAAACAAATCAATCTAAATATTTATAAAACAAAATATTTTAAAATTTGCCTTTTGGACTCAGGTTAGAATGTGCAGATATTGTATTATTTTATTTCTGTGTTTCATGTTGAATTAATTCTGTAAAGTGGTCAAAATGGATCATCTAGCTAGCAGAATGTTGCACTCCGTCTTAACTTTGGCATTTTGCTAGTTTATTTTCATGTTAACAAAAGAATGTAGTATTCTTGCTTGTATTAAATATTCAAAACAGCTAACACTAAAATTAACTATTTGCAAGTGCTTGATGTCAAAGGAAATATGAGGGTTTTCAGATTGTTAGCTAATGTGGTATTTTTAAAATTATCTTTGCCTTAGAGTAAGAGGGAAGAACCGTTTCAAAAACCAGCAGAAGATGCAGCAAAACAAGGGAAATCAGAACAGAAACATCCTAAACAAAATAATAAGCAACATATCAGTCCAAAGCCCCTCACTTTACATACAAGGCGTGGGTATGTATGAAATAGGAAAACCTAGACTAGTGAGTAGGTGTTCAGCAGCCCAGTATTTAGAATGATGGACAGTGGACCTTTAACTGAACCGTGCTGCAGTTGCAGGGGCAAATGCCCCTTGCAGTGCTGAGATTGAGCTTCTTGTGGGTGCATCTGAACCTGATGCTCATTTCCATCCTCTTCTCTGGGCAGTGGAAGTAGAAGCTTTGTAACCACTCCTGTTCAGTTGAACCTTGTGATGCAATAATAGTAGTATTAATGAATTCAACATGGATGAAATAAAATCAGTGCAATGCTGGTGCTAAACATTCACCAGGTGCTTTGGAAGTCATAGTCACCTTTCAAACTGCTTTATCTGCTGTGCCCACTCCACACCTTAAAACTGTGGTGATTGTACTTGATGTCTGCTTATTCTGGTCTGTAAGGCCTTGTGTGCCTGAGTAACAAAAGCAAGCACATGAGGTAAAAGAGAGAAATCTGTCCTGTGTAGAATAATCTGGCAAGTGTGGAAATGAAGTGAAATGATATGTTACTGAGTGCCATCAGAGTATCTTTTTATTTCTGCCACATGCCTACATTGCAAGAATCGAACTCCTATTTCCATTTCATACACATCTGAGATATGTCAACAGCAATAAAAGCCAAGAAGTAGGATGTGGAATGTATAGATTAATCCATCTCTCCTGTGTTTGTGCTTAAGGTATGCCCCAGCAATTGCTTTCATTCTTTGTGGCAGTGTTAAGGCATTAGATTGAATATGGGAGAGGAGACATTTACCTGTCTGAATGCAGTTAGATATTGGGAGTTGATTACAAAATGATCACCCAAAATTCTATGAAATAAAATTGGTTTATGGAAAAGTGAGTGGAAATGGTATAGCTAAAACCTTTAACTATTTGGTTTTCATACTTTTTGCAATAGATTATAGTCAATTTTGCAGTGAGTAATGTGCAAAATTCTTGATCATTTGCTGGGGCTCTTTTCATCTAAGAGCAAATTTCTGCTTCATATGCATTCAGTGTAGTAGCACAAGACAAAATTCTCTTAAAAAATCGCTGGGCAAAATAGCTGTCAAAATGTGTAAGTTCTCAATATGCAGACAGAATAGTTGCTTGTATGCAAGGTGTGTTGCAATGCATGGCCTGCTTTTGCAGCAGAATGACTGGGATCAAGGCACAGCAGTGTTGTGTTTTTTGTGCTAATCCATTGGTTTTGCAACCGAAAGTGAATGATTTCTGTCAGTTTTAAGGAAAGGGGCATATTGAGAGAAATTTTGAATATAAAAGGTTTTTCAACCTTCATATTTTTCTTTTTACAAGGTTCATTTTATTCTCTGACTCCAGGCTTTTATGACCTATTTCTGAAGAAGGATTGAAAAATAGGGCTTTTCCACCCTGTGCTGAATATATTAAAATTAAGTTGGTAATGTTCTGAAGCATGATTAAATCCAAAAATATCTTTAGATTTAAGCTGATACATCCACAGTTCAGTGCTTAAGGACTCGAAGTACAAAGGCTACTTACTGCCTGCTATGGGTTACATGATATTAATTTTTCTGTGTTTATATGTGTATGGCAGAAGGGAAAAATGAACTCGTCTTTTTAAGTACTGAGACCTTTTGAAGATCAAAGCCACTAGGACATAGAGGCATTATACTGACCAGTGTTCTGGCAGTCAGATGTTTCCAGCCCCAGCAGCTCACCCCACCCATATGTAGAGCTCCTTTAAAGTGGAGTTCATAGAAGGAAATGTCTCAGACACATTAATACCAAACCAAGCATTTTCACTTAAATGTACCTTCATCAGGGACTTCAATCAGGGTCCCACACTTGGCATTGAAGTAATTGAGGCTGATGTGTGTATTATGTTCTGCTTATTGACTGTCAGGGCAAAAGTTTCTGGTGGAAGTGTTGCAAGGAAAAAACAATAGGAGTAATTATTTGAAGGACCACCAACTGTGAATGAGTATTTTTCACAGCTTTCCTAGTTGTGTTGGTTTGAGTTGTTTGTGTATGTGTTTTTTGTGTCTCACTGGTGTTTAGGTGCAAGTATATTTATGTGTGTTGAGTAACTTTAAAAGTGCTCTTAAAGGGTATTTTGGATATCAAACTTTACTCTTTTTTTCTCTCCTCATTCTTGATTTCTTAGGAAGATGAACACTGAATATAGGTCAAAATTTTTGTCTCCAGCCCAGTATTTCTACAGAGATGGAGTTTGGTCTCGTATTAAGAGTAAAGCTCACAACCAGGTGAGTATTCTTAGAAAATCTGAAGCTGAGTATACTTTGTAATTTGATTTTTAGATGCAAAAACTTTGAATTGTGGTATTTATAAGATATAGGTTTGAGATTGCAATGCTAATGACTCAAGCTCCCAAGGATGAGTATACAAAGACAAATTAATTCTGACAAGTCAGCATAATACATAGGGAAAAAAAAATTAATGTGACCTCCAAAGTAAGGGAGAAGTTTTGTTTCCTATACAATCAGGATCATTCAGAACAGAGTTTATTGTGACAGGTAATGTTGTTCTTGATGTTCATCCCATTTGTAACAAGCAGAACTGTTCAAAATACAGAACTGAATGACAAGAGATTCCAAGGGAATAAAAATGAAAAGGACAACATATGTATCAGCCTAGGTTGGCTTGTTAGTCAGGCTCAGTTTGTTAGCTTACCATGCATGAATCCATTCAAAGCAGTCAGCTGAATTCTGTCATACACAACATAAAATAGAGATTTTTTTGCATGTTTCAGTCAGTGTATTTTCTTGCACTGTATTCAGAAACTGCAATCCATAATATGCTCTGTGTGAAGTCATTTGACAGAACGATGAAAATGCTGAGTAGCTTCAAGACCACAACACTTCTTACCATTATTAAGTGTGAATCCTGAGTTAGTCAAGGAAATCAAAGTCATTAATAGCACGCTAAGAAACTGCTGGAGCCAGCTCTGCAACTCTGATTTCAGTGAATTGACATAGTCTTGTTGCAGCTGATAGAGGGAGCCTTTGTGAGACACGGTGCTGCTGCCTGTGTGGCAAATACTTTGAAATGTGAGTTTCCTCATTGGTGTGGTCCGTGGTGGTGTGGAAGGTAGAACTGGAGGAAATGGTTCTAGGTGCTGGGCTTTGAGAATATAGGTTCTCTTTGAAAATAAGGTTCTCTGAGAATTGCAGGAGTAGTCTGGTAGCTTTCAGTTCTGTGTTTTCTTCTGAGGTTTAATCTAGCAAGTAATTTTTCTTTTAGCAAGAAGAAATAATTATAAAACACATACAAAATATGCAATAAAAAATAGGTCTCAATATTTAAAGTGTATTAAATAAGAGATGATTCATAATCAGAGTTTGTGTATGCATGCGTGAGATAATCCATTCTGTGTAAACACCCTCCAGAGGATGTTAGAGGACTGAAAAGAAGCAATATTTTAATTTTCATATGCACTGATATATGCATTAGATTTACTGTAACTAAGGTTGCAAAATGTTGTGAACTATTGCATGCAACCTAAGTGGTATACTGACTGCTTCTGTAGAATATTACGTCTTTTTTTCTGGCATATAATACTTTAATTTGTTGATGTTGCATCATGAAACATTCAAACCAATGAGGAGCAGTGCTCAGCTTCAAGAGCAATTGACTGGTAGGCAGCTAAAGGGTGGGCCTTGGGGTATAGTGTGTTTGTGGCACACTCAGCTGGGAGGAGTCACTGCAGTACAGCTGAGGAACAGAAAAAGGAGACTGCAAGTGGAGGATGGATGCTCAGCTTTACGTGTGGCATTTAATTAGAGTGTATGAAAAACCAAGGATTTCCCACACTGTCAAGATATGAGTGCATCAGACTTTTCCACAGAGGTTTTCTTGCTGAAAAGGGTATTGCAGGAAACTAGAAAGAAATTACTTGGCATGTGGGTGACTTTCTGTCCAAAGCAGGCTTTCTGAAGTTCTGAGTCCAAACAGGCAAATGCGATAATGGAATCCTGGTGTGACCTTAGCCATAGTGATTACTTGTAGGCTGCTTCTCTGCAATTTATTATTAAGGGTGCTTTTCAGCAGTCGAACAAAAAAAAGTCTTTTCCAATTATGCTTTTGAAAAATTAATGTGGGCAATTCATAATCGCAGTAGGACTCTCTAGGGCCTGTGTCCTGCTGAGTTAATGATGCCTGCTGAGTTGTTGAAGGAGATGGTTGTCCTTTGTACTTCTTCACAATTCACTGGAGACTTAGTATTCTTCCTCCCCCTGTGGTACCCTATTGCTCTGGATTTACATTCCTTCTGTTCTGGCTATCATAATTAATCTTTTATTCTTCTAGTTAAAGTGAGTAATCCAATAAATCACTTGCACATCAGACTTTAAATTTTGAAAATGACAAGCATGTATTTTTAAATGGCTATTCTTCAGAAGTTTAGTGGGTCAAATTGTGGGATGTTAGCTGGATATCCATCTGCTGCATCCAGTCACTTTTAGTGGGATTAGCTGAGTTTAGCCCACTAACTCTGTTCCTTGCAGGAGGAATGATGTGAAATCTATCATGAAGGAAGAATAAAAAAGAAAATCTATGAAAATGTGGTAGAGGAAATGTCAGTATTACTTTCCTGCTCTTTGACAAAATACTTATTGCCTGTGGACCATTTTTTAGTAAGTCAGAATTTACATGATATCACAAAGTTATTTTTAATAATTTAAACATAAACTTCTTGGTTTTGCATATTCTCCCTGCACTTTAATTGTGTTTGGGTGAAGGACACAAGGCAGCAAGTGTTTAAATGGTGTTAACTGTAGAAATGATGGTATATAAAGTTTGAAGAGGGGGGTTATCCCCTATTATTGCGGAGTAAAAATGACACCTGAACAGTTTTGTATCTCATTCTTGCAGTTACTGATGGCCTAGAAGGAATAAGTTTGATACTATGTCTTCTGTACAATAGCAACCAGAGTTCTTGTATTAATCTTAACTTTTCACTAATATTTATATAGCTAGAGACAGTTGCAGTGTTTGCAGCATACAAACTCAGTATTACACATACACATAGATCTGTTGATTTGAATTTATCATAAATTAGTGGGGAATGTATTTTTTAGTGTTGATGTTTAGAAATCTAAATTAATATCCTCAAGCCTGGCAAAAAAACTGGTGGAATGCCAGTACTGACTTTACTTGTTTGAGGGCTTTTTATTGAATCTCAGGGAGGCAGCATAGAGCTATGCTGACAGATTTTTAGTATTTCTTATTTAGACTGAAATAAAGTTACAAAGGTGATAATAACAATATCACTCTTGATTGCTGAGAGGAAAAACAAGAAATTTAAAAATAACTCTGTATTCTTCTCTTTAGGCATCTCAAAACACCCTAAATTCCATGTGGTATATGGAGGTTGGTTGCATCCAAGTTCCTCTTTCAGTGTTTGGAGCACTGTGTCTGAGCGCTGATGATAAAACTAGAATCCAGCACTAAACTTATTCATAGTCACTGCATAAATTTTTGTGCTCATGGAATGAATAATAAACAATTTCGCTTTGGCTTCGTGGCTCAAACATGCTTACTGAATAATTTGTTTTTGCTTTTCTCTTATATTTACTGTGGCATGCAATGTTTGTGCTGTGGCTGGCCCTGTATTATGAGTAACTTGCCTTTCTCTTCTAGCTGCCAGTAGCTAATGCAATTATTTATAGTAGCCTAATAGTGAAGTTTCAACAGCTGTGAAACTTAAGAAACCTTGATGTGTAGGTGAGAGAGCTTCGAGAAAGAGCAAAGGCTTACAGACAGCGAGTAGAGGGAACACACTTCTCCCGGTACCATTTCAATCAGATCCTGTCTGATAATAACAGTCTTTGGGATGTGTCCTCAACTTCCAGTTCAGAAGAAGGAATCAGCAACAACATCAGAGCACTAGATCTTGCCAGGTAAGGTTGTCATTCCTGCCTGTTATTCTGCAGCTTTGAAACTGAGCAAAATGCTGAATATAGGCTTGTGTGAAAATAGTCTCATAATCTAATACACTGTTTAAATTGAAAATACAGCCCTAATTTACATTGAATTTTTGGAAATGGTAATATAGAAAGAGTCTTCATAAAATCTAGTTTGAAAATGGGATGTGCATAAGCATCAGATAAAACTGCAGTGGCAATTTAACCATTCATCATGTCAACTGTACTACTATATAATGTCTGAGCTGTACTTCTTGCAAAGAACTGAACTGGATGAATATGTTCTATATAGACACATGTATACTGTGCAAATCAGTGATACAAAGTGCTGTGTTTGTTCTTACCCAGTGTTTCTGAAAAAGAGGCTGCACTGAGCCCTGAAGTGCTACAGCAGCCTGACTCCAGAGAACCACCTCATTGGGACAGCACAAAGAAAGGCATGTCAGATGCTTTAACTGTTCCAGTCAAAAGACGTTTAGCTTGGGGTGAACAAGATGGTACTGAAGAAAGGGAAAATCAACAATCAACAGAAGAGAAAGCGGAGGAGAAGCCAGATGAACAGGCTGCAGTCATGGCTCAGCAATTAGAAGAAAACAATAAGGATGCTAAAGAAGATAAGAAAACTGAAGGGTAAAATGAACATTTTTTTAATGTGTATATATATATGTATGTGTGTGTGTGTGTATTTCCTCTAATGTGTATATTTCCTCTGAAAGGTCAGAAATTTGTAGGGTAAATAGTTTCTGTATTTAAGACAGTGTAAATTGGTGTGGTAGTACTTCTGTTTTGAACAGTATGATAAGGAATGAGAAGGTTTAAAACACTCAGCTGGTTGACAGAAGTGGACCTGACATTAAAAATACTGCAGTTCTAACTTGGAAGACAGAAGCTTGTAGACTCACAAATGATTCTAATATTTTTCTCCAAAACTATGAAATATGCAGTATGGACCTCTTAGAACTGACTGTTCATTACACAGCAGCCAAGCTTACTGAAAATTAGAACTCACAATTTGCTTCAAGTTGACAGTGTAGAATTTGATAGGACAGGATACATGCTAATATTGTACTTAAATATTTTTCTGAAATATTTTCTATTTTTCTTTAAAAATTTCATGGACATTTATTCAAAGATAAAGGACTTAGGAGAAAAAAATAAATAACATCCAGTAATCACCAGTGATGATGTTACTAAGCATGGGTGGGAAAAACATGGAGAGGTATATACAAATAATGGGAGATCGGCTCAGTATGTGCATAGTACTGTATTTGACATTTGAGACATCCCAGATTGTATCAGTTTTCAGAAGTCTCCTTTTACTGTGCAAGTTGTGCATACCTTTCTTTGTAGAACAGTATTTTCATTTGATAGACATTTAATTCTGAATAGCTTTGACCTTTGTAACCATGTCAGCTACACATTTTATATTCCTCATTGCA
Organism: Pycnonotus jocosus; assembly: GCA_013400435.1. Taxonomy (NCBI): domain Eukaryota; kingdom Metazoa; phylum Chordata; class Aves; order Passeriformes; family Pycnonotidae; genus Pycnonotus; species Pycnonotus jocosus. The sequence goes on from VWYP01026343.1 coordinate 451,865, forward strand.
TTTTGTCTTTGGTATTGCAGCACTAATTGAAGATAAACTGTAATTGTCTCCATTTGGGATAGTACTGTGTATTCAACCCAGGCAAAAAAAAATTGAGATGTTAGACTCCAACAGATACTAAATGCAGGCTTTCAAAACCATCATCTAGAAACCTTTCTAAGTTTCAATTTAATTGTAGAGATAATCTAGTTCATAGATATCTCTGATTGGCATTGTCAATTGCCACTGTCATCTTGCACTGGGGTTCTGTGTGTTCTGGGATGTGCACTGGACTCAGCCTGCAGAGCAGCTTTAATGCTTACAATGTTACACCTTGAGAGCTAGAAATGAGGAATTTTTTTGCCTAGATATGTCTATCATGTACTAATAGAATCAGGTTTCTCCACGTTGGGTATGCTGCCACCTCCTTTTGGAATGCACCTGGAGGCAGAAGACTGAAGTGGTAGTGCTGATGTATATTATATATACATATATAATGTATGATATATATATATTTATATTTTATTATTATGTATATTTAATAACCATGGGGCTATAGTAGTTAGATAAATTTGGGATATGTGGCTTCAGTTCCACCACATTGACTCAAGAATGCCAAACCCATACTCCCACCTCTAAGGCAGCAGCCATGTTAAAAATTTATCCAGCTTCAAAGTTTTCCAGCCCTCCTGCTGAGCCTCTGTATTGTCCAGCAGTATGCTCAGGGTCTTTTGGACAGAAGGAACCTGGATTTATAACTTGAGATTGTTCAAAATACAGAAGTTGAGGCTTAAGGGCTGGAATTCAGGACTCCCCTTGGTAAGCAAATGTTTTAGGTACAGTCTGCTGTAGGGGTGTTAAGGCCTTAACTGTCTTGCCTTAGGCTTCATTGTAGGAATGGATTGGAAAAAGCTTGAGTGCAAGATTCCTGAGTCCTTCCATAGCTAATTCTTTAATCATTACTCATTTTTTTTCAGTGAGAATGCCTTAGTATTGAACACTTCTGCAGCTGTGTCAGATTCTTCTGTATCCTCAAAGAGAGGCAGCAGGCATCCTACTCTGAAGCTGAGGGCTCTTGCAGGAACCCCAAGGACTCATCATGATAGCACTACCCCACCTGTTGGTAAAAAGAGTTCTAAATGCAATGCAATATTTCAAGAACTAAAGAAAAAAAACCGTAATTGAATTAATTTATTAGGTTATTTAATGTAGTAAGGCATTTTTCATCTTTTCCAATCCAATAGGAGGTACTGCTCTGGTGTCTGCTCCTAAATTCAAGTCTTCATCTTCACCTCAGAGAAAGCGAAACTTAGCAACAAACTCCACAAATAAAAGGTCCTTCCAGGTGAGCCAGAAAACAGACTTACCATTATGAATTTTAGGAATGTGCTTTTCAAGTAATAATGAATAATATATTTAAGAAAATTTTTTCTTGAGTTGTTATTTGCTGTCTTAAAATTGTCAGTATCTGTGACTAAAAAAGGCATGTCTGAATAAATAGTTTTTTTGGGTTGTCAAACAAAGGAGTTGAAACTGCTGGAGTGAGCTTAGATGTGCTTCACTTTGGCTTCTTAGACTAAATGCACAGGATCCATTTACAGAAAAACAAAAAGGTTGCTGATAGGACTTCCCCTTAATGTTATTGTAGCCATTGACATAGGGCACAACCCCAGATTGCTTGAGTTGGAAGAAATTCAGCACAGAGAGGTTGAGTGCTTATGTAAAAAATAGGTTAATGTGCGATAATATTTCACTTTTCCTTCCCTTTACTTTTGTGCTGCTTTTACTTTGCAGCTTGTGTAGTTACTAAAAGAAAAATATGAACATTTAGGAGTTGTTATCCTCAAAATTTTGATAGTTTTTTGTCAAGTTGTGCTTGCGGTATGTTCTGCAAAGAGAGGTACCATTTAACTGCATACATCCTCTGTAGTAAGTTCTGTAATAGACACAATTGCATGAGAAATTGGTTATAAAATCACAATTTTAGAAAATAAGTTCTTGGTTTGGCCTGATTAGATTACTTTCAGTCCATGTTAAACACTGTTTATTAAGAACAGATTTTCTTTATACTGACAAGCTTGAAATACTTTTTCTTTTAGTACTTGCATGAGAAGTATATTAGTGTGAATTCAACATTTGCTGCATGTGTGAGGATCTGTACTTGGAGGCTGTATGTGAGATGTGGTTTTGTGCTTTTCTTGATCCTTTTTTCTTTCTATTGTGTTGTAGGCTGATGTGAAAATGGGAGCCACTTCACTCTTTAACTCTGGACCTGCTGGGCTGGGAACTGTGGATCCTCTGCCACTTAGGCAGGATCAGTGGCTTCGTAATGTGGTTGCTGATGAGCAAGTTCCTCTTGCTTCAGCCCATCAAGAGCAGTCAAAATCAGCAAAAAGCTACTCTGTGCCTTGCTGGAGTCCCTCTCATCGTATTCAAGGGACTCTTAAGGATCCAGAATTCCAGCATAATGGTAGGTTTTGTTTATTAAGTCTTAGAGTGTTAGAGTGATGCAGGATGTGAATGACTACTGTGCAGTGCTCAGGCCAAGAGGTGCTGAGCTTGCTGCCTTACAGTATCTACCAAGAATGTGCTGTTTATAAGCAAAAGCTTTTTAACTCTATGGTTGGTTAGTCTTGCTGAGGAAATGTGCACGGCATCCACCTTAGTTTCAAATTTTACTAATATCACAGTATTACAGTGATCAGTTTGTTGTCTGATTCTGCTGCATTAATTTTAACAAGTACTACTCATGAGAATAATTTGGGTTAGCATGAACAGCTCTAAATTTTAATATTTAAGCTGCAACTGGATGGTGTGACACTTTTCCAGCTGCAATTGCTAACTGCAGTGTGTAAGTGGGACTTTTATGATGTAATATTATTTTGAAAGAGTTGTGGATTTCTGAGAGGTAAGCTCCTTAGGATTATTTCTGCAGGATAAAGAAACTAGAAAGCTATCTCCAGAAGGTTTATTGGGTATTGAGAAAAACCTTTTCTTGGCTGAGGAGGGATTTGTATTGAAACATTTCAAAAAATTTTAACTATGTTTAAGGGTACTGGGGATGTAAATTTGATAAAGAAAAGACTCCTTGTCCCCTTAGTCTCCATTCCAGAAAGACTTGCCGTAGCCGCTTAAGGTCCCACAATTCTTGGTCCTTTGATTATAGAGGTTAGCTAAAAAGTTGTATTTCCATTCTAGAAAAGAACAAGCAGTTGTCAAAGTAGGAAGGTGAAATGCAGACAATTTCCTCAGAAAGATTAGAATTGGTGCTGGTTTCTAGTTCTGCACCTTGAATGCAGTTCAGTAAGTGACTAGTAGCATGTGCCAAAGAACAGTGTCTTGAGAAGAATAAAGTGGAGCAAGATTATTTTACCTCATCTTAGGGTAAAGGAGTCTGGTAGAATTTTTATGTGTGCTATTTATAAGACTCTTGTTTTGGAAATAATGTTACAACATTTTTAAATGTTCTAAAAAAAAAAAAATCCTTAGTCTATTATGAAGTGATTGAAAACTGTGCCTTTTGACTTTTCATCATAGGGAATCTTGGCAATCCAAAAGTGAGAACTTTGCAATTGCCCCTTCGGGAAAGAAACCGTAATGATGAAGGTATTTCTTGTTGCAAAGTATTATTGTATATCATGTATGTAACGTAAATAAATTTCAACTCATGCGTGAATGTGAGATGTTTCTGAATGCAGTAAGTAATATTAGTTTATGTGTTTGCCTGAGTAACTACAGCATATTTTCATCAAAATAATTGGAACATGTTCAACCTAGTAATCTGAAGTATGAATACGAAGGTATAGGGTAATGTGAATAAACCATTAAAAGTGGCTGAAAATTAATAGGCCATTGTGGCTCTTGATATGGTTACTGTAGCTTGCTTAGTTCCATACCTAAAACTGTTTCCTGCCCACATGTTTTAAGTGTTTGTGTTGATAGCAAGTAAAGGAAACTGCAACACAGACCAAATTGCAGCTGGAGCAACTTTGGCTGCAACTTTGAAGGTACCACAAACTTATGTGAAACTTTAGCCCCAGATATGCAACATAAAACAATCCCTCTGACTTCAATTTTCCTACCTGTCCTCTGCTCAATGTGTTAGTGGTGCTTATGGCATGCTGCTATTCTCATTGCTGTTTTGGCCTTTTTAAAAAATGTTTATTTTAAAGTTAATCTATGAGAGCAGCTATTGCACAGCTGCATCTTCTTGGCCTTTTTGTGGGCAGACACAAATAAACTCTTTCAGTAGCATGAGTCAACCAAAGGCACTGTATCTACCATACACTTTTTCTTAGTGTGGTGTCTGAGGTTGAGCCTGGTGTGGTGCTGTGCTAGTTGCAATCACCTGTGTTTGGTTCAGAGTGTGGGCAAAGCAGGTTTATATCTGATTGCAGTTTATTTATAGTTATACCCCTGAACAACCAAAAGCTGGTTTCTGTACCCCTTGGCGCTTCTTTGCTCCTGGGGTTTTAACCAAGGTTCAGACTAATTCTCTGTTTTACTCATTGCAGTTGGCTGAAAAATATATGGGTGGTGCAGATGGCTCAGCCCGGCTTCTGTGCAACTGCATAAAGCATGCAAAATCCTGTGGTGCTCTGCAGCTTGCTCCACACAGATTGCTGCACATTGATTAAATGCTGTAGCTGCTGGGGGTTTTTTTTATTTTTCCCTGTGAGCTGAATGATAATGTATGAACTTGCAGAAACAGGTGAAATGTGCCAGCTCACAGATACTTTGTATGCCCATATTTGTTCACATTTGTTCAGGTACCAAACCTGGAAGTTATTCCAATGACATGTCCATTTGCAGAAGTGCAGTTCACAGTTTCTCATACATGGAAATTTAGTTGTTACACATAGTGTGTTGATCCTGTGAAAGGATCCACAGGATCACTGTATTTTAAGAATTTAGAAATTCTGCTGAAAGGTTAATTCAAACACTGATAGAATGCTGGTGCTGTTTGGATTGAGTTGAGGAATTTTGTCTTGGATTTTTTGTTGTTGTTGTTGGTGAGGGGTCTGGAAGCTAGTGATACAATTCTTTCTAATTCATTGCAGGAGAATGAGTGTGATTAATGTTATTTTTCATAGAGAGTATCTTGACAGACCTGTAGCACATTTTAATAATGTAAAATGTAGCAACATTTTAATAATGCTGTTAAGGAATTATAATGTGCTTTCAGGCAAGCAACATCAAGACTGATTAGTTTTAGGAGTTTTACTCTGTGTGAAATGGATCCTGTATTTAAAAGTATTTTTCTAAAGCCTGCTTCTTCTTATCTTTGTGGTAAACTTGTGTTTTCTTCAGAAGACACGTTCCTTTTAGCAGCTTTTGGCACATTAGCTGGATTTGGCACAGAAGGACTCTTTTTGGCAAACGAGTTCTGATATTTTAGTCATATTATTCTAAGGTTGTCTGTTTTGCTTGAAGCAGTGGGTTGCTTCCAAGAATGTGTCATTACCAGAGTCTAGTCTATATAGATTTCAGTGGCAGAGGAACAATTCCTGTGATCTTCTGACACAGGAGAGTAAAGATTAAGTTGACTTGGAGAATTGGGCAATTCCCAGGTGAGCACAGGGATCTCATTCTGGAGTTTCTCAAGATATGGGCACATAACTCTCTTAAACTTACCTAACATACTGGAGGCTTCCTTGTGAGGTTCTTCTCCAGCACGTCAGTTGCAAAGTAATTGACTTCAAATGTATTGTGGTACTGGTTTAGCATCCATTGTGAAAGAGGACATAAAAATATTCAAAAAATGTCAGCTGTGTTTGACTTTGTATGTTTAATCTTCCTATTTACTCTTTCCCTTCTTGCTTTCCCCACAGATGACAGGTTGTCTCAGATTTCTGCTCGCTCGGCAGCATCTAGTTCTCTTGCGTCTCAGATACTGGAACGAGCTCAGAAGAGGAAGGATTTCTGGGGCAAGGCATAATCTTTCCTTCCTGTTGTATAGAAACTATTCTGTAAAATGATGTATTTTGTATAGCTTGTAATGTACAGTTTAAAAAATTGTGACTGTAGGTTTTACACAGCATCATTTCACTTACTGTTGTTGTGGCCCAAGTTTTAGGACTTTCAATCCCAACTGAAAATTAAATCTTTTAACTGATGGTGTTGAAAATTAATGTTCTTTGTATCTGAGAGTTAGGTCTTAATTCACTATGTTAAAACAGCCTTGTGAGGCTTTACTTTTTTTTACAGTGGCACCTTTTGACACTGAGATAATTATTTTTTTATGGAACTTTTGTGTGATTTTTCAAGGTATTCTGCTGCAGTCATGCAGTATGACCTGGAACAGTATTCAGGGGCAACACCATCGTTCACAAAATACCTCAGTTGCTTTATTTTATCAAGGTATCTTAAGGGCAGCTGTGGTTTATGTGTTTATGTTACTGTATGAATTGTCAGCATAACACAGCGCTGTAGCAAAGAGTTTGTTACTTGTACTACTTACTGCTTTTAACCTTTTACCAAAAAATTCTAATTTCTTAATGACACTAATATAGAGTGTCATTAACTGTAGAACTAACAGGAGTTTAAGAAAAGTGAAGCATTATGGTTTGTTCATTGTCCACAGATTTTTGGCCAGTTTGACTGTCAGAGTTCAGAGTGTACCGTACTGCAGTTTGTCAGCTATACTGATATAAATACTTGTCTTGGAGACTAAGATCTATGTTTAGTATTAATTTCAGCTTCTCTAGAAAAAGCAAATTCAGCCACCTTAGGCAGTGATGTTCCCCAGCTCCACTGCAAACTCAGGTATTTAGGACTAGTGATCTCTTTAAGTAAACTCAAAAGAATGGTTTTTTTTCTTGACTTTGATATTTTAATTACCTCTTATCTTAGTTTCCTGTTTCGGGGATACTGATAGCATTATGATTGTCACAGTGTAAAGTGTTTGTGATTTATGCTGACAGCTCATTTTATCTTTCCAAGCAATGCAGACAAGTTAAAATGAAGTAGAGGAAATAGCTGGCTAGCAAACAGCTTAGTTCTTTGTGTGTGGCTTCATGTTTTAATACTACTTAATTTGAAAATTTTATACAAGAACAATTTGAAATTTGTACACACATGATTGTATTTTGATTTTGTATGTAATTATATATGCATATTACTGAAAATAAAAATGGTTGCTTACTTTGTTTCTATTTAAGTTAATGCTGGACAATTTTGCAGAGCCTATTATGTTGGCACTTCTCTGTTTAGTTCTGTGTTTCATCTGTCCAGCTGGAATATCTGTGGACTTAAGAAAGACAAGATGTTACCTCAGAGCTGATCTTCAGAAAGAGCAATTTATTGAAGCTAAATACATTGACACTAGAAATCATAACTGACTACAGATATTTTAGATGGTGACTCGAAGCGGATGGGTGCTACACAGGCTGGAAGGGCTGCAATGCCCAAAGGGTCAGTCCCCAACAAATGGTTTAAAGGGTCAGTGAATTAGTGCTGTCCAGTACTGATGATGTTAAAAAAGGGTGTTCCCTTCTTCCAGAAATGGCATGTTACAGTAGCTTCCTACCAGTGGAGTTTGAAACAAATCAAGGTATTTTATCTCAAGGGCTTCTGGGATTGTTCTGTGGTATGCACTTGATGTGTAAGTTACAATTGGTCATAAAATTTCTACTGAAAGGGGAAATATGCAACAGCGTTTATGAAAATTTCCATTTTTCCTCTAAAATTATAGTTTTATAGTGGAAAACTTAATGGCTAAGAGGGGAAGTATTTTTTCTCAGGATGGTATGTTACCGTGATGTGGATGCATTAATTTTGCTGTGTCTTATCTATTCATATCAACATGTTCTTGTTTTCGGCCAAGAGCTCTCATCATCCATTATTTCTCTGTGATACCTGTTAATTGACTTAGGAACTGTGTCATCTTTGTTTTTCTATGCTTGCTTGGGTTTCCTGGCTGACAGCTCTGTCAAGAGTTTTTGTGCAGGTCTGATTTTGACGCCTGTGAGTCATAGATATTATAACACCATATATACCAGTTTTGCTTACAGTGTTGTCTGTTCTGGTACAGGTGAGTCTGGTGCATGTTAGATAGCTCTGACCTTGTTAGATGTGTGCATATTGATGTGTTAGATGTGTGTATATTGATTTTTGCCAGGGAGAGAGTAGGTATGGTAAAGGAGGGAGACATTTTTGTTGCTTGGGGGTACACAAAAATTTAGATATTAGAATGGAAGTTTGTGGTGTCTCACACATCACTGGACATTAGTTCCCGTCTGAACAACTTCTAGTATTTGTCTGAAATGTTCAAATACAATTTACTTTTGGACAGAAGTTCTAAAAGGAAAGTGTAGACAAAATATGTGGTTTTGAGTTATGCTAGTGCAAAGCTTCTGAAGTGTGTTCTGTAGTCTTCAAGGCAGATATAAAATTCTTTATGCCTTTTCTCTGCTGTTCTTTATTGTTCAAGAGGGATTTTGGTTTTTCTAAATATTTCAGACCAGCCTTCAAACGTATTTTCTCTTGTACTTTCAAGCAAGCTGAACATGGAAAAAATGTTCAAAAGTGCATCCTTTATTAATAATTAAAACTATGTGCTGTGCATCGAATATGTATTGTTTTCTGTCAAGGAAACTTTAGAAATGTTGAAAGTAGAGAGACCAAGTAGATAAGTAAGGAGGAAGGCAGTTGCCAATAGGAGGTGTACCTCAGGAATAAACAACTTTGTGAGCTTGTCAACTTAAGGTCAAGATTTACAAAGCCAGCACTTACTGTCAGTAAGTGTTGAATGTCTTCAGCTGCTATTCCCAACTTGTCACCATCTGGTCAAAGGAGGTAAGGGAAGACCTCATTGCAGTCTGCAACTTCCTTGTGAGGGAAAGAGGAGGGGCACCCGCTGATCTCTTTAATATGGTGCCCACTGACAGGGCCTGAGGGAATGGCCTTAGGTTGTGTCAGGGGAGGTTCAGGTTGGGGATTAGGAAAAGGTTCTTCACCCAGAGGGCGGTTGGGCACTGGACCAGGCTCCCCAGGAAGTGGTCACAGCACCAGCCTGACAGTTCAAGAAGCATTTGGACAGCGCTCTCAGGCACATGGTGTAACTCTTGGGGATGGTCCTGTGCAGGGCCAGGAGTTGGACTTGATGATCCTTGGGGGTCCCTTCCAGCTCAGCTTACCCTCTGATTACCTAACTGGTTTTGCATGTGTGGTCTGGATCAAGTCACAAAGCCATTCAGTAAGTAATCTCCTAGTGATACTTTAATCACTGTGTATGTTGTATAGGGATTTTTCAGCCTTTTTGCAATAGATCCACATCTACTGAATTGTTGATGGATTCCTGTGTGGTGAGTAATAACCTTCTGAAAACAGCTTTGGCTTCACCAGTGTCTTGCAAGTAGCTGGCATTCCCTCTGTACTCAAGAGTCACAGCCCAAAACCCAGTGTGTGTTGCAGTAGGGTGAGAGGTATTTTACCAGCCACCAGCTTTCTCCTTCATTCAGAAATTCTTGGAGCCCAGGTAATGTCCTTATCTGATTTTGATGTCATTGCTGTCTGGCAGATAACAGTGAAAGAAAAATGAATTTCCAAATCCATAACACTCAATGAGCAGATCTGTAATACTTGAAGATGGGATAGGAAGCTCAGCTTCTTTGAACAGTTTAGTGTGGGCTTATTTGCATGATGCCATATTGATTCATTCTATCTTCCTCTTCTGCAAGACTGAGCTGACACCTAAGGTTCTGGTGTCACAGCAATTCTTAAACATCAGGTAAAATTTCTCAGCAAGGGGCCCCATCACCATTTGATGCAAGTGGAAGTTTTGGTGTGACCTTGTTGACTGATTTTTACTGCAGCCTGAAGAAAAACAGTTTCCTTACCTAGATGCACACAATTTTGTGATAAAGAAAACAAGCTGAACAGTAGTTTTAAGTGTTCTAAAATTAATGTCCTGGTTCTAGCAGCTATTCAGACCTTTGCAGACCAGAGCCTGGGGAAGAGAGAATAGCATGGTGGAGCTGTGTTTAATTTTTAGGTGTGCAGTAATTTCTTTGGTTTTCTGTGCACTGGAACCCAGTGGGAAAGTATTAATCACGATAGCAGTGATCACACCAAAAGTGAAACCTGAAGAGCAATCTGTGGATGGTAGGTAACAAGAGAACTCTAGTTTCACAGAAATCCAAGTTTCAGTTTGCTTTTTGATTGAAATTTTCTGTTGTGTCAAAGAAGGACATCTGGAGTTCCATGTAGAAATGTGAATGAACTTCCTAAATATACTAGTATTTCCTACAGTTCATTTGTATGGGATGTGAGCTGACTTTGTGAGGTTTCTCTTTAGCAGGCTGTTTCCTAGAGAAGCCCATGGAGTGACTGAGGAAGCCTGAACTTGGCATGTCAAACGTGTTGTGCCTGGGAAACTGAAGGATGGTGCTTGCTGGTCGGTCCCGTGTGGTGTCATGTTCGGGTGGAGGACTGAGAACTGCACGAGATGGCTGTGAAGGCTGACTGTCCTTTGGGAAAGCAAGAGAGGCCTGGTTTATGTACAGCTTTCACAGCTTCTCTTGGATTGCTTGTTGCATTCATGGGGCTCTTAAAAATGTAGGAGCAAGAGCACTCATTTGCAAAGAGTGCTGTTTGCAGGGAGAGTTGGGTGGTACAGCCAGGGCAGCAGATCCTGCTTAGTGTACATGGTTCTTTAGTGGAGGGGGCAAAAGGCAACTCAAGCTTATTACTCCTCACTTTCTTAAGAGATCATGATAATGTTTTCTAGTAAAGCATGCCAGCTTGGTAAATGTGACTGACTTCCATTTATGCCAGGTAACCTTATGCTAAGGTAAACCTGTGAAGGTTTCAAGTGGACCTCAGAGATTTTCCTTTTAACTGTGTTTAAATCTGATGTACTTTCATACAGTCTGTGTTTGTTTATGTATGTATATATATGTGTGTGGTGGAACAGTTATGTTTTTCCATAGTAGCTAGTATGGGGCTCCGTTTTGAGGTCGTGCTGCAGATTATGTTGGTAACACAGAGGTATTTTCTTTACTGCTGGGCACAGGGTCAAGACCTTTTCTGCTCCTCACCCTACTCCATTAACATGTAAGCTAGGGTGCACAAGAAGATGGGAGAGGACAGAGCCAGGACAGCTGACACCAACTGGCGCAGAGGATATCCTACACCATGTGGTGTGATGCTCAGCATATACAGCTGGGGAAGAGGAAGGAAATGGGGAGACATTCTGAGTGGTGGTGTTTTTCTTCCCAAGTAACCATTATGGATGATGGAGCCCTGCTTTCCTGGGGCTCAACATCTGCCTGCCCATGGGAACTCCTCAATGAATTCCTCATTTTGCTTTGCTCATGTGTGGATTTTGCTTTACCTATTAAACTGTCGTTATCTAAACCCACGGGTTTTCGTACTTTTACTCTTCTGATTCTCTTCCCCATCCCATTCCAGTGGGAAGTGACTGGGTATATGAGTGGGGCTTAGTTCTGACACTGGTTAAATCAACTCTGTGCGCATATGTATATATACATGTATAAATTTTTTTAAAACTCGGTGTCTTTCTGTAATACTTTTGTGCTGGGATGTCTCCAAAGGAGACATGTTCTTAAGGATGTGAATTAGAATAGGAATGCCTGGCAGAATCCAGAAAGCATGTACTTTTGGATTTTTTGCTTTCTATGCCCTTTCTGGTTACTGTTGTGACACGTAAACTTAATCTGCAGATGCACCCTATTCTGGAGAACTGGGTTCCCAAATCCGCAAGGTTGTCTGTGTGCAGTGGGGAAACCTGCTGAGGCTCAGTGTTCCCCCAGCTAGAGTGGGCCTGTGGGTTCCCAGAATGGTGCTCTCCTGAGGAATGTTTGTGTTTCCAGTGGAAAGCTGGCTCCAGCCTGTTTGTGTATTTTAGCTTACATGACACATGGCTAAAAACAGATAACTCAGAAAAACAGCAACATCATTCCTATGCTGTGGCTACTTTTTCTGGCCCCTTAGATCTCACATTCTTGACAGTAGTTCTACTCCAAGAGGGAACTCATTCACTCACAGAACTCTCTTGGGAGATCAGCAATAGCATAACCCTGGTCTGGGGAAGGGCTGGGGCAGGGGCTGCTGGCTTCCTAGGGGTGGACACATCCTAGGACAAATTCAAAAGATGCTGATAGTGACATGAGAGCTGTCACTTTCTCTAATGGCTCTGTTATAGTGAATAACTGAGCTGCCAGGGTCTCACTCTCAGGAGATGCTGAGCTCAGGGTCTCAGTGGAAGTACTGGTATACGGGCAGTGTCTGGGCACAAGTACTTCAGCTTAAATGATTTTGCTTCCCTTCAAAATGTCTTCATATAGTTACGCTGTTTCATGATGAAACTGCTATTCGACCAAGGTGCTGAGGCTATTTCTTAACCTGAGTAACTGTTTATTACCAGATTTTGAATTATAAGCCAATTTGCAAAATTATGTCCCCATTTAGAGTGGTTTTCTTTGAGCTACACTATGTCATTGATTCCACTTAGTGATGTTACTGAGTCATGGCTGTGCAACCACACCACACATTAACAGGAAGCTCAGAAGTTTCAGATCACCTGGTCTGACTGTTTGTAAGACATCTTTGGATACATGTAGGTCACTATATAAAGTGGCAGAGTCTTATAAAAGTACATGACTTTACATGCTGAATTAAAAGAGTTGCTGTCTGGTGGGAGGGTTAATAGTGATGCCTTTGGTGCTGTGAGGCTGTGTGCACTGACGTGGTCTCAATTATCTTTTTTCCCTCTGTGTGAACTGAGTGTTGACTGCTATTAATAAGTCTTATTAAAACTTCTCTTTATGTTTTACTGATACTGGCATGGGTTTTCTGAAGAAGCAAAACTGCTGGACTAACATGTATTGCAGTTACATTGACCCAGGTTTTTGGTTTTTTGTTTTTGTATTAATTGGTTAATCCTTTTGGGACTGCAGTAGAAGTTACTATCTCAGTGGTCCTGCTAATAACATGATATTAACACATTAAGAACATTGGTAGCAGCAGTATAATGTTGTCTCAACGTATCTCTGGGTTGCTTTCTTTTGTATCTCCACTATTCAAAGGTTTCTGATAAAAAGTTATTTAAAACAGAATGTTTTTGGTTTTGGTGATTTTTTTTGTGTGTGTATGTGTCTGTGGTTGTTGTTTTGTTGGTTTTGGTTTGGTGTTTTTTTTTTTTTTCTTTGTCCCAGACTGTAATTCAAAATTGAGGCGATGAGTTCCCTTCCTCTTGGATGTTTTATGATATGAAATACTAGCTTTATGATATAGCATCTTATCGTTAGAAGATACAAAAATTATGTAACAAAACCAAGTGTGGGTCAGAGACAAAGATCTTTGATGAAATATCAGATATAAAAACCGAAGTGTTACTGTCAGAGGAAATGTGTTATCCTGTGTTACAAAAATGTTACAGCCAGGGCATGTAGGAAATCGCGCAAAAACTCTGAGTCAGCAGTGCCTGTACTGAGAACTGTCTCCAGAGTCTTTCAATCACCTAATATTCCCAGGCTAAGCAATTTTATTAATGCCATTGATTCTTCTTCAAAGTCCTTACAATTTCTTACACACACACACACACACAAAAAAAAACCCCAAACAAAAAACAAAACCAAACAAAAAAAAAAAGGGGAGAAAAACTAAGAGAAAAATAACAGTCAAAAGTTACATGTTCTTTCCCAGTCTCTGTATTGGTACCATTTCCTCTGTAGAAATTGAGTCCCTTCTGCCATTCTAATGATTGTGCCCAGAAGGCAGTTGCCTGTGTACTAGGATGTTTGTACTAGGATGTTTCTATAAGGAATGTCTGGATTACAGAAAAGCTTATTTTCAAGTTTTGTAGAGAAGAATCAATTTCCATTACTGAGGGTTTCATTGCTGGCCAGAGAGCTGACTAAAATAAGACTTTAGTGGAGCTTGAGCTGAAACAATTTTATAGTCTACTTTAGTCTTCAGAAGTTTGAAAGTCTGGACAAAAGCAGAGAAGAACTGAGATAAAATGGACCTGACAGCTGACTGCTTCACAAATGAGCTGGAGCAAATGAGGAGATGAGTGTGACCTGAAACCTGAGACTGAGTGTTCAGTTTTAGATGTGACATGACCTATGGCCCATTCATACCAGTGTTTAAAGGGGGAGAATTGCTGCCAAATAAAAGATCCAAGAGCACAATACATGATACAAGGGTTCACTTTTTCACACCCCAACTCTTGACAATATTTCTAGCCCAGTGGCCAGTCCTGACATCTTCAATAATGCAGTATAATGCTGGCTGATTGAAAAGGCACTAAAGCCCAAGAAAATTCCTGCATGCTAGTATGTTGCTGCAGATACACAGCAGCTTAACATCAAAGTACAGTATTGGTTACTCACTTGTGACCTCATTCAAAGTCAGAAGGAAGTGCCTGTGGCTTTAGAAGAAGATGTGGTGCAGAGTTCCAGTCCTCCTCAAAAAATTCTCTGTCTTCAAAATGGGTCAAGAAGTCATTGTCGAGAATATTTACCACTATGGTTTCTTAACGAATTAGGGAACTTCCATGTAATTAGACTTCAGATGGTTGTAGGTGAGTTAAGTGGTAAGATAGACACTTAACTCTTGGAGCAGTATCAGGGAGAAAAAGTGACCTGTGAACAATTTCAAAATAATTTCCTCAATTAATTTTACTTGAAAAAAATACAGAGAGTCCTTTATATAAGATTAAAGGTCTTTGGTCATTTTTAGTTAAAATGAAAGCAGAGGAGATATATTTTCTTGTAAGAACTTTGTATTTTAAACAGTGTTACTAGCCTTAAATATTAAAAATATCATTAAACCTAGTAAAAGTAATGAAATAAGAAAGGGAAATTACTTCCACCTCATTCTTCAGATGTTTTTTGTTCAGTTTATTCTTTCTCCACAAAGCAAAACTCTCCAGGGATGGTTTCATCCAGAGTACCACATTTTAAATGTAAGGCAATTTTCCTTCCACTGATGTCTTCTGCTGTGCAGCGCAGGGTACCCCATTTGGGAAGGGGAATCTAACCAAGAATTTCCCCTGAGGTTCACCCTCAGTGCTGGTTCAACACCTTGTTTTGCAAAGCAGATCTCTTGTATTTCATCCTCAAACCAGAATAAAAGAAAGAAGTCTCTCTCTGGACTTCAGCTGGGGACTGGAGTAAGTTCCAGCACTAGTGCAGGTTTTTAGCCCCATCTTCCCATGGGATGTATCACTGGGTGTGTATCTCCCATCCGGGGTGTGCTGAGCCAGTGAAAAGAGGTGGTAGCTGTGACTAGTCTTTGTTCGGTGCAATCTCATAACAGGGATCCAAGACCCTGGGAACGGGAGCCATGTCTCCACTTCCAAAGGAATTCTATTGATGCGTTACAAGGAATCTCTGCAGCCATGGCTGTGGTACCACTACACCCTAGCTCTGTGGTACATCCAGGACCAACAGTCCTCGGAAGAGGCCAGGAATGATCTGATGAACATGGGAACCATAAAGCCTGCTTGTGTTAGTGTCTGGTAACATCCTGGCTGTTTGCTTTTGGGCTGGACCATACTCAGAGTAAGCTAGAGGGACGAAAGATAGTTGTAACCCACAGCTGCTAACAAAAGGGTAAAAAATGCAAAAGCTTTAGGAATGTCCTGAAAACAGAATTTGCAAAACATGAATTAATGAACTTGAAGTATGCATTTCAGCATTTCAATGTCTGGAAAATAGCAAGGTAAACTAAACAACTGAAACAGTCTCAGAAGGAGTATATGATGGCACAACCACAAAGTAGTATGTCTGAGATGGCTAACAAGACAGATGGGAGGCTAACTTAAGGTTTTCTATGAAAATGTCCCAGTGCATGATTTCACATAAAAGAGCAGGAAGACAGAAGAGATCCTGTAATTACTGTATAGAAGGGGGAAGAATAAAGATTCAGCATCAGATTCCTCATTAATCTGACTGATTCTGTTTAAATATTCATCAGGACAAGGGATGAGGTGTGCTCCTCACAGTGGTCTGAACTGATGGGTATGGCACAGCACCTACTTTGGTCATGCACACTTTCCATGGGACTGGGGAGCCACAAAAAGAGGCCAGGCAAGCTGGATCTGTGTCTGATGAGTGAGTGACCAAAGGGATGGAGAAGTAACATCTTCCAAAAGGACAAGAGGACAGGGGATCCGAATGCCTGTCCACAGCTCCTTTTCTGGGTATAGGACTTCAGTTCTGATGGTTGAGATGGTAGAGAAACCTCAGTTAGAAGCAGACTTTGGTTATCAGACTGTGTTTAACACCTCTTTAAGGAGTTAGTGGAGATGCATTTCAGGGATGGTCAGTACTTCAAAGCAGCCTGTCAGGATTCTCCCAGTTTGATCTTTAAAGTCTGTCTTTTGGTTAAGTAAAACTCAGCCTTTCATCTTCTTGTTAACCTGTACCTCCACTGGATCTATTAGCTTGAAATATATGTGGAAAAGAGTTTAGAAATATATTTCTGAATAGCCTTGTGGTACATTTGGATGTGAACTAGACTGCTGGCATCCTGGGTCCAGACTCACCTTCTGCTGCCTGCAGCAGTCAAGATGCTGTTGGAGGTGGGTCATGGGAATGGGTACCTGAGAGGGGCATGGAAAAGGAGGCAGTGAAGATGTCTCCAGGGCACAGATCTGTGCAGACCTGAAGTGGCAGGTGTCTAACTGTAACTGAAGCAGGATTGAGACACAGAGGGATAAATTCATGCTGCAGATACATAGTGGAGGCTAAAGAATAAGCCGTATTCCAGTCAGCTTTTAACAACTTCCTTTCAGGTAATAAGGAAAAGATCTGGGCATTTCAGACCATGAGGTTAGGTTGATAATGGCTGTTGTCCCAACAACCTGAGCCACAAAGAATGGAGCCCAGCCAGATGGATGCTCACCCTCAGAGCTCTCAGATATATCCACTCTCAGAGGCAAAGCTGAAGCCTTGGTTTTCCAGATCTGTTTTCTTGTGTTTGTCATCTGTGGGTATTAGAAAACCAAGAGTTTACATTTCTACCAGTTCTGTGTTCTCATACATTACTGTCTACAGATGGGTTGCAAATTACTGTTTAAAGAATGCAGTTCCTGTTTGGAACACTGCATGGTGTTTCAGACTGAAGATGCAGCACTGCCTTCATTTCTTCTGCCTAAGCAGAAGAGCCTTAGGAACATGGAAATCACCTGGATAAGTACACAACCACAGCTCTGGTCATTATACCTGATTACAGCCTTAAATACAGACAATATTTTTGAAAAAGGGAATTTGGGAATCAGACAGGTGATAAATGCAGTGTTGGTCCTACACAGTTTCTGATCTCTTAGAGAGGATTGCACAGTGGTGTTCAGTTGGCCAGTGACTCCAGTGGGCCACTGTGTGGGAAAGGGTATTTTCAGGGTAGGAGCTGCAGGTGGTCGGTGCTTTGGTTCTGATACAGTCTCTGATCACTTGTGTGCACCAGTCAGCAGCAGTGAAACCAGTCTTGTACCACAGAAGATTTGATGGCTTTCTGCCATCAAATTGTCAATCAAGTGCATTATAATTGGGACAGGAGGCACAAACTCATAAAATTCTCAAATATTTTTATGCAAAAAGAATTCAAGATTCCTACCCTGGTAAAAGCCCCTGCTTTGCCCCACATCAATATTTGGGGTTTTTTTTTTAGGAAACTAAAGATTGTGATAGCCTTGAAGTTGTATTTGTGGGTTTTGAAGTGGTTAGGTAGTTCTCAGAAGAGGATACTGGAAAGTAAGAGACTTGCTGATGTCATTTTTATTTCACCACCAGTACCCAAAAAAAACAGCTGAGAGAGATGTTGGTGGCCCTATATAAGGTGCAGCTCACCTCCTGCAAAGCACATCAAGAATCACAGCAAAGGTAAGGCTTGCAGCCTTAGTGCTGCTCTTGCTTTGCTTCTTCACCCGCTCTCCTTGGTGCTAACGCTGCCTTCTCTCACAGCAGTGCTGGCTCCTGTGTCTGCAGCCTGCTGGGACGGACGATTTCACACCGTGAGCCATGGCCTCCCTGCAGATCTTCTCCAAGAGCTTCCCAGGATGGGTTTTCTTCTGCTGCTGTTGTTGTTTCCCCCTTCTCCTCACCAGCTCTCTGCCTCTGAAAGGGGCTTTGGCAGCCCATCATGCCTGCAGGCTCAGGAAGATCAACTTCCAGCAGCTCTACATCCGGAATCGCACCTACACCTTGGCTAAAATGGTACAGTCATCCATGTGTTCTTCATTGTGGGATCTGAGGACCTACTCCTCTGTTGGTGCTGTGACTTCTAGCTTTTGGCATGCCTCCCTCTTTTCCCTGCCTTTCTCCAGAAAAAAAAAAGAAAAAAAAAGCATTTTCAGTTAAGGCAGAATTTGGGTGTCTGGAGCAGGTCTATTGCTTGCTGGCTGTGTAGCCAGGGGAAGCTGCTGCGTCTCCTCCTGCTGCTCCCCAAGGGAAAGCCCCCGGAAAAGCACAACTGTTTTCCAAGCAGCTGCTGCCAAAGTGGGTAAATTGTGAAATATGACATTAAATTTCTCAGTTTGCTCAGTCCATTTGGAGGTGGGCCTGTCCATGCCTCCAGTCACAGCCAAGCAGATGCTCAGGCATCTTGCCGTGCTCTCCTAGGGCAGGTTTCTTTGCTGCTTTTGCCATGGGTGGATCTCCCATGCAAAACCATCGAGTACCTCCCAGCAGCACTGTGGGCCACTGTGAGGTCGGCCACCTGCAGCATCTGGTTTAGTCACCATAACCATGATGACTTCTCACTTTTAAGTGAGGGACAAAAATTCAGACTTTGGCTTATTTATTTTCCTGCAATACTGACCTTGAATCTCACCCAGCTGAGGGGAGAAACAGACACAATGTCCAATCTTACCTACTTGTAACAGACTGCGGTGTCCATTCCCTCATTTTGCCTGCACTTTCACTGGTGATGAAAACTTTTGGGTTCATTACTAATTTTTAAGTAAGGTTCCCATCACCACCTGACACTTCCTTTTTTCCTGTCAGGCCAGTGCCTCAGACAAGGACACGGACAACAGATTGATTGGGCAGCAGCTCTTTGTTAACATCAGGGTAAGCCTTACATGAGGAGTCTGCTCCTTGCGTCCCTCTGCAGCACTCAGTGATCTCTTGTCTTGATTTAACATGACCTTTTACTTTCATACATAGGAGAACAACCGCTGCTACCTGATGAAGAGGGTTGTGGAGTTTGTAGTAAAAGATGTCCTCCTCACTGAAGTCAAGAGCCAGTACCCTTATGTTGAGGAGGTGGCACAGTTCTTGGCATCCCTGACCTCGGAGCTGAGCGGTTGTGTGAGTAACACTGAGTGTCTTTCCCTTCGACTCATTGCTGCTCCTAAATCTCAGAGTGCTACAACAACAGTGGCAAAAGGCAGTGATATGAAAGGAAAACTCAGATCAAAGATATGAAAGTCAGAGTTAATAGAAAGGTGTGAAAAAGAAAAAAACAATGCACAAAAAATATGTCATTACATATAGCTGTCTATCTTATGTCTGGATGTTTCCTTTCTTTCAGCAATTATCAGGAAAGAGAGAACACATCGAAAAGAACCTGGAACAAATGAAGAAGAAAATAGAACAGGTACATTTCCCCCAAACATTTAGAAAGAATGGTTTCAAACCCCAGCCATTTAGTTGTATTAAGGCTGACCTAATGATGAAACAAACTTGAGATTATTTAGGCTGTGAAGCCCACAAGGGCATTAAATAGGTAATTAATGGTATTTCCCCTTCCAACCCTCCCTCACTTGTCCCATTAGCTCTCTGCACATGTTATGGTAATTTAAACCTTCAAAAGTTAAGTTGCAGGAAACTTATATGCTATTCTAAATTCGAATTAACTAGTTTATATCTTATGATAGAATTACAGAACTGTGTAAGAGAATTAGGAAAGTAAATTGTTTCTGTGACAATCCTAATTTCAAATTTCCAAAAAATAACTAGTTGCTGAGATTTGCATTCTGCTCTTTTCTAGTTGGGAGAAAATGGAAAGATTAAAGCCATTGGAGAGTTGGATTTACTGTTTGACTACATGGAAAATGCCTGTACTGATGCCCCAAAGAAGGGAGGTAACAAGAAGAAAAATTGA
Source organism: Pycnonotus jocosus (assembly GCA_013400435.1). NCBI lineage: Eukaryota > Metazoa > Chordata > Aves > Passeriformes > Pycnonotidae > Pycnonotus > Pycnonotus jocosus. The sequence continues at coordinate 471,920 of VWYP01026343.1, forward strand.
AAAAATTCTGGATCAGCCTTGAAGAGATGACTCTGCAGACCTCTTGCAATAACTCAGATTGATTAGCTGCAACTATGTCCATTCCCCTCAGATGCAGTACATTTTTCACTTGTGTCAAAACTAGCAAACTAAGTGGGCAGAGACAGGATATGTATTGCTGCCTTCTTTGAAAAGGAAAACTCTGGGACACTGCCTCTTGATTGCAACACAGAGCATTAGTTATTTACAAAAGCACTGTTCTGTCCTCCTCATCTTCACAGGAATGAGACAACCATTTCTGTCTTTTATATACTGAAATTTGACACCTATGAATCAGCTTTGATCAAGGCACTGATGTTTTGATGTGATGCTTTAGCCAGGATGTTTTGAGCCTCCTAGTTGGAAATCTCTCTTGCATATGTTTCCCCCTTCTGACCTTTGCCTGAAAAGTTGGTATTTCAGAAATAATTTTTGTCATTTGTATTTAATAGTAACTTATTTTAAGGTAATAATTATATGATACTTTTATTTATATAGATTAATTGAAAAATATCCAGGGAAATGTATTTATGAAGCTTTACCAGATATTAACACTGCTGTGTGATATTTATATGCAGATGGAATGTTTTATAAATGCTTGGACTTTAATTTATTATAATAAATATTTTGGTCCTGAGATATTGCCATTTGCAGAGCTTTTGTCTTTTCTTCAAACAGAAGGGAGATGATACACACTGTGCCTGTGGAGCTGCTGGACTAGTGGCTGTATTCTTGTGCCCAGAAAGGAGGCAAGCTCTGCCTGGGGCTATGCTTCTTCACCATAAGCCTGCAATTTCGACTTCTCACAGGCCAGGGCTTAGTGGGGAGCATGTCAGTCAGCCTTCCTTGTAGGGAATGGTGGGAAAAATAACATCACTCCTGAAAGTCATTGGTTTGGTTCACTGCTTCTGCCTCAGAACACGCAGAGACAAGATCCCCCTTGAATAGCTGCTGTTGAAAAGTCCCAAACCGTCCCCATGGGTCAGATGATGTGGAGACAAACAGGCAGCAGCTGCTGATGAAAACTCAGAGCTCTGCATTCCCACTGCTTATCCATAGCATACTGAGCGCAAATGGTGTTCTGCAGCGTCAGGGATCTGAGAGTACTTCAGAAGAGAATGTTCAGTGCCTATTCTCAACACAAACTCCAAGACAGAAAAACCCCTCTGAGCCCCTGAAACACTGTTTAATCTGCCATTATTGTGTCATGTCCTTCAGCAATGTCTCCTGGCAAAGACAGAAGAGTTGCTCTGGTGAAGCCAGGGAAATTGGTGACTGGACGAAGGTTAAAGGGGTGAAAAGCACCCAAGTAATCAGAAAGCCATAAGAAATATGTAATAACAGATTCCAGCAACTGCTGAAGTCTTCCTGAGCAAGGCCTTGCCATTTATTCATCAGGGCAACAAGAATCCTGTCCACATTTAAAAAATTTTGCTCCTGAACCAGAGCAAATTAAAGATGGATTTAAAAGCATCCATCCATCTTTAATTTCAAACATGATTTATGTGAACTGAAATCACAACACTTTCTTGTGGGAAATCACATATTAGGCTGGCATATGATCCATTTGGGTGATGGATGCCTTTTACCTGTCAAACTAGGTGCATTCAAAATGGTTTACTTTTCCCCACATTTTCATCCACATATTACAACATATGATTTACATGCCTGTTCAGTCAAGGCAGAAGTGACCCATTAATAACAGGCAGTCAGCATCTGGTACCACATGACAGTTTCAGGGATTTAATCTTTTTTATATATTCAGTTGGATATATATTTCCTTTCTTCTGGGATAAGGAATGATGTTATCAAGAGCTATTGGCCAGTATCCTTTCTCTTATCACTCAGACTTGTGAGAACTGACAGCAAAGGAAGGGAATTTAAACACCAAATGAATACTTCACTTCACTTCACTCCACTTCACTTCACTGATCTTTGACATACACAGTCTTTCCTTAAACTACATCTATCTCCTTTTATAGTCATTGGAAGATAAGAGAAATTATACAGGTGTCGTTTGTCTGGTCTACATTAGAGGTTTATAAAGTTTGTGACTTTGGGCAGGATAACGTGACTTTACCCTAAAAGTACCTGTTTTGTTCCTTAATGATAGAGATGAGACCATGAGCAACATACATGCTGTTCCTTGTTGATAAAATCACAAATGGATAAACAACTTATTTTCTTCTTCTATTTCCTTTAGAGCTCTGCTACATTGTCCTTATTAAGTTCCCCTGCTCAGAAATGTCAAATCAGTCTCTCATGTTGGGTCTAAACCCAGATTAAAACCCATTTATCCACAGAAACATAAAAATGAAGTCAAGTAATTATTAACTTCTCCAACCCTGAAAACCACCAGTTGGAAGACTCTGCCACAGAAATGTCATGAACTGGAGCCCTGGAAATGCCACTCAGCAAACTTTGTAGAATTTCCTTCTCAGGTTTTCCTGCAGGGTATGTGTGACTTGTGGATGTGTGAAGGATGGTGGCGATGGTCAGTTTTGAAGAAACAAAAGAAGTAGAAGTCAGAGTAGGTTTCCCTTCAACAGGAGGAAATGTCTGGGAAAACAATTACTGACCAAAAGAAAATAAAAAATTTCAGTCAGGCAAGCTGCATTTTAATTCAGTTAATAGTTTCAGCTCAAAAAAGGAAAATCTTGCTGAAATATTTTGTTCTGATATTTTCTAAATAGTTAGTATTTTGATTTTATAAGCATTTCTTTCAAAGGCTGAAAAGAGATTTGAAAGCACAATAAGCTGTTTCATTTTGAGTTGGATAAGTGCTTTGGGCCTACCCAAAATGAATTATTTTTCGGTTGGGTCACCAAAGAGAAACCCCATTATTCACACATTTCTAATTTCTGTTGCCCTATTTTCATTTCCATTTTCTCCAAGTCATGCACTGTTTGCAATTCCCAGAGAACCTCGACTAGCAACCTTTAGGGAAAGCACCTGCTTCACATCCTTCATTGAGGACACCTCTACTGTAGGGGCTGCAGGACAAAATTTTTGCTTCCTGTCAAATTTGTGTTTTTGCTACTGTCAAATTTGTGTTTCATTGACTCTTCCTACCCTTCTTTCACGTTAGGTGACCAGGGCAGGCACTTTTTTTCCCTACACAGATAAGTATAAAACATTTCTAAAACTGCCTCTGAAATGTCATATTGTGAAGAGAGAAGAACCCAAAGCATGAACAGAAGTTTCCACATCCTGCTGAGTAAGTATTGGTGACAGTTTAAGAAACATGTCTTAAATACATTACCTGGAGTGTTACTCAATTAAGAGATTTACATATTGTATGTATGAATATATACTACCCAAGTGACTTAGAATAATACAGAGTTGATATTTCCAATTTGCTGCTGGAAGTATATTCTAGGCAACGGAAAACATTGCAGCTATCCTGTTCACAAATTAGTGGCTTGTGATTATGCCAGCTTGTGATTTAGCTAAACAATTAGCTGCTCTGAAGGAGGTGTGGACTGCAGAGAACAGCAGTAAATGCCTGACAAACTTTTCAGTCACAGTCAACATCAGTAAGGATGTTTGTAAAGTCACTGTAACTGGGAGCAGAGCTGGCCTGCTAATGGGAAGCAAGACTGGCAGAGACATTAAAGTCAGTCTCAGGCTTATGTGTGATACTGCCAGGAACAAAGTAATGACCATGGAAAGAAGAAAACACCTGTAACGCAGTTCTGTGGGACCGTGGGTATTATTGGCGGGCCACTCAAAAAAAAAAATAAATGCAGACATTATCAGATTAACTGTATGAACTTCACTACTAACAAAAGTGCTAAACAACAATGCAAGTGAAAAGATTTCTTCTCAAGTCTAGGAAATCATTCTCTCTGTTAACCTTTAGATTACAAATCCAGGGCCAAATTCACATATGTCAATTTCTATAGTTTAATTTGGAATTCAATGATTAATAGTTTGAAAAGAAAAGATTCCTACATCTTTCCTTCCCTAAGGAGAAATTAAAGTAAAAATTATGCTGAGAAGAACCATTTATCCGCAGCAAACTAGCTCATGGGTCCCAAACCTAAATATTTTTCCAGTATGAAGGATTAAAGAACAACATTTATTATTTTCAGGATCTGACTATTTTTCTTATAAAAATTTGAATTTACAAAAAAAAGGCAGTCTTTTAAACTAAAAATATTTTCTCTTCAGCTAAGGGCAGCATGGATAAAATATTTTGAAAAAACCAGACTGATAAATATGTCTTTAACTAGCTTACCTGAAATTGTTCTATGGTTGTTTCTTCAAGAACCAGTGAGGCTTTTAGCCTGGGAATTGTAGCCCATGTTTCAAATGACTGAATACAAAGTGAAGCCGTTTCCCAAAATCTGTAAAATTACACCAATTTAAAGTTTACTTTGTTCTACAGTTTTTTCTAAAAGAAAGATTTTCTGACTGCTACTGCACATTTAAAGAATAGTGATGATGTTTCTTAAGATGTGAAAAGAATGGGGCAATCATGCATCTGTGCTAAAGTCTGCAAGCTGTGCAATCAGGAAGATTGACTTTCTGATTAGGCCTTGTGATGTAAGAGCTCCCCAATGGATCAGGTCATCCTGTGTCTGGTCCTGCTCCGCAGAAGGCAGAAAGAAAATTCCTCTTGACTTCAAAGTGTGTAGGATTATACTTGTAGTTTATGTATTTATAGGGTGAGTTATATCACACATACACACAAAAAAAAAAAAAAAAAAAAAAAAAAGGAAACAAAAAAAAAAATGAAGGGGANNNNACACAGATAATGGAAGTGATGAATTGGACTGTTCTGATGTTCTGATGAACGGCTTTTTCATGCAAATTATACCTATTAGCACTTGTTGGAGAAGCAGAGGTTCCAAAATAAAGTTTAGAATACTGCCTGTCTTTGCAGTGACCTTGTATTTATTGTTCTGAAAATATCCAGACCTTTTCTTAGGTTAGCACTTCTTACCAAACATGTTTGTAAAGTTTCTGGTTTGACCAGCTTTTCTCCTTGAATAGTTATCCTATATAATGTGAGTCCTGACAGTGTTGAATAGGGGAAGAAATTTCAGATTCTCTCTTTTTCATATGTTGTTGCCAAATAAATAAGTTGTGTGACTGAGAGTTTAGGTAGACATCACCAGATTTGAGGATTATCAACTCTGGGGCTTATTGTTACTTTGATAGCTCAAAAAGAGAGAGTGCTTGTTTGTCAAGGACAGCATTTAGCAAAAAATATGTTTGGTTTGTAGTCATTAATGTGACCATCAACACTGTTCATTTCTACTCTATGTAACAGAGGTTCAATGAAGTTTAGTAAAGCATCTTGGCTTGATGGGAACTACATGTGGCTCAGAAAATGCAGGACAGTAAATTGCACATGAGATATCTGGTTTAACTTGATGTGAGTTGTAGTCTCCAAAACAGGGAGCTGCTCAGTGCTGTCATTGTGCTCTCAATATCTGCCAGTGATTCAGTTCTTACACAATATGGATTTCTGGGAACTTGAAACAAATCTGTGACCAAGACTCTGATCCTGCAAATTGCTGAAACACCACATATCCTCCTCATTTTGATAGCAGCCTCACATGAGTCATCTGCCCTAGCTTTGGTACCAGAAAGGCAGCTAGCAGAGCTGAGGTGCTGCCCACGGGCACTCGCAGAGCTCTGTCAGCAGCAGGGGTGGCAGAGGAGGGAGAGCCTGGTCCCTCCACCAGCCCCGTGTCACGAGCAGACTGACACATCCAGCCTCGGTCTGTGGTGGGCCTCAAATTCCAGGCACGGACTTCAGGGTGTTATGCTGCTCGTGGGTCAAGCTAAGGGCAAGTGAAAGAACCAGAATCAAGAAGCTTTTTCTGTGCCATTTTACTTTGGAAACCTTTTAACAGTAAGAATGTGACTGCGTTAGATTTCAATTTTCATTTCCTAACAGTTTTCCATTGGTACTTGTAGTTATGGATCTCAATTTCTGTTCACTGGTAACCCAGTGGCGCTGGAAATGAATAAATAAGAGAACGTTTTTTAGGGGAGGTGAATATGTGAGGTTTCTCTGAAAATAGGAAGGCAGGAGCAACTAGTTTTTTTTCTACACTGCTGAAGAGTAAACTAGAGAATTTCTTAGACCTGCAGTGTGAAGTTTTGGCAGGCAGGCTTAGGTTTATACCATAACCTCATTATCAGAACCGAGATAAGAGAGGTTGATAAATTACCTCCTATTCTTTCCTATGTGGTTACAGGAGCATGTGATAAATAAAATGCTTGCTTTTCCAAAGTGATTAATTAATCTTGTTAATCTTCTCCAAAGATTAATAAAAATAAACTTTTATATGTTCAGAGGTTTGGGCAAACATTTCAGACCCGGAATACTTTGAAGGGCTTGCCTGAGAGTTTTGAATCATGTTGGCTGAAGATCAAGGCAACAAATATTGAGAGCTGCTGAGCTAAATGAAGAAAAATCTGGTAGAAAAATGCCTTTTCTCAAGAAAAAAATTTCTCACGTGTAAAAATTTGCTTTCAGATAATCTAACCAAAGCTGGAAATGTGAGGAAACCTTTCACAACCCACATATATTTGGAACTGATAAAAGCTTCTTCACAAATGGTTAAAAATACCAAGAATTTTTAGAGATGGAAAAAAAAGTAATGCAAATCAAGGCTGCCGTGTGATTTTTCCAGCCCACATAGTTAGCTGTAGAATTAACCTCTTTCTGGTGATCTAAGTAATACAAATAATCAGAAAAATTATGGCAAAGGATTTTTTTGGGTTTTATTCTTTGTAGTAAATGGTAGCTTTGAAGATTTTATTAAATTTGAAAGGTCTTTAAAATTTGATTTTTAAAATGTTTTTTTGATTTTCTCCTGGAGAATCAAAATCTGGCAAGCTTAGCACTGATATTCAATTGCGAAAAAAACCCCAAAACAAACAAACCCCCCCTAAAAAAAAACCCCAAACCAAAACAAAACAAAAAACCCCGAAATTGTCTATTTGTTGTTATCTGCAAACTATAGCTTAAAAAATTAAGAGTCGCTGCTTTCATATGGAGAACACTAAGAACTTATTAATTAGTTTTGCTTCACTCTTACAAGCAGATTAGATGACTTAAATATCTGTTACAGTTACCATATGAATTGGATGTATGGGAGTTTGCAAAATCAATGCTGAGGTCTGTAACTGTAACTTTGCATACAAGGATTCTTTGTAAGCTCTACTAAATCTACTAATATTATGACATGGAATATTTCTGTTTTGTTCAAGAAGCTCTTAAAAAAGGTATCTGTTAAACCATTACTGTAATTTAAAGTGTTGTGCATTGTCCTGGTTTGAGCAAAGGAAAACCAGTGAGAGGCTCCAAGTCAGAAATAAATTTATTGGAGGAAAAGAAAGAAGTAAAATAAAGAATACAGCCTGGCACCCTGTTAGTTAGGGTGATGGTAGCAGTCCGGGTGAAGTGGTCTTGTTGAAGCAGTGATCCCGTAGAAAGGTCTGGTAGCTCCTGTCCTCTGGGAGTCCAGAGGGTAACTGCTCTCGTGCTGTCTCCTGGATTATATCCAGGTGGGAATGCTTGGCTCCTCCCCTTGGGGGGAGCATCTCACAATGGGATGACATCATTCTATGAGTCATGTGGTGGGTCCTTGATGGCCCATTGAACAGAGATGGCTTCCGGAGGGAGTTATCTATGAGTCATGCAGCACAGCACTGATGGGGCCATTAACAGAAGATAGGAGAAACACTGCCCCACCTGGTTTCAACAGCCCATGAAGATGGTGATAGAATACATACTTTGGGCACATCTTACATTTTAACCTAGGACATGCATATGATTACATATTGTGCTACACATTAAGTAAAAAGTAGACCCTGAAAATAGGCTATAGAGTAAAACTCCAAACAAGCAAGTTATCTGAAGTTAGATATAATCCGTATTTTAATTTTTTCTTAGGCTTCTGAAGTAAATTTCCTAAGTTTCTAAAATAAAGTCTTTCTGTTGTTTTAATTGGAAAAATCATCAAAATGTGATTTTCATAAAGTGAAAATCTCAATGGATATTTTGCATCTTTCTCTTTCTTTCTTTCATAATTATTTTTCTATAACTTTTAGGAATATTTAGAATGCAATCTCTGTTTTATAAATCCTACCAAAAGAAACTCAGATTTTACAACACCATCAGGTACTTCTCTAACAACCTGTGCCATGGGATTTTGCATGCTTTGGAACTCCTCATAAGTAAGTCATTATTTGGCTCCTATATCTTTTCTAGCAAAAAAGTGCCAAATGTGACCATATCTGATAACTAAATAAGTAAAATTTCCCCCCAAAATGCCTCTACTGATGAGGTTCATTGAAAACACCACTTCACAAAGAAGGAAGGAAGAATATATTTTCACAAAGAAGGAACGAAGAATTTTTTTTTTTTTAATGAAAGACTCTTCTTGCAAAAAAATTTAAAAAAAGGTGATTTTTCATATTATGGTTCAATTTATTGCCTGCCATTAACATGGGCATATCAGCTGAGAGATTCAATGCCAGTCTTCCAGCCCAGGTCCCAGGTGGTGTAACTCATAAAGCTGTATGGGCAGCCTGTGCTGGCATTGCCAAGACACTCAGGAGTGTCCTGGGCTAAGAGAACAGAGGGGAAAAAGAATCTTTAAAAATTTTTGAAAAAAGAAGCAAGAATAAAGGTTAAAAAAGATGCTGGAAGGACAGAAAACTGGAAAAATTGGTGCACAAAAGCAGAAGGAGGACAACTTTTCCAGGATAAGAGGTGTGCCATGCAAACTGACACACTTCTACCAGCCTAGCAGCTGTGGACATCCTCCTCCTCCAGAACCAGACCTAGGTTTCCATGAGGTTGTTTTTTTCCTTTTGTAATTTTAGTACAACCACGATGACGTTACAAGAGAAAGCAGGTCACAGACTTTTTGAACACTCCTGTATGTCACAAGAAAAAGCAAGGAGTTTGGAATAGCCACTTTCCCATGTGGGAAGGCTCAGCTGTTATTGCCGAGCACATTTGTCCACTCTGCAGAAATACTGCTGTGCAGGGGTTTCCTAGTGTGAGTTTGGTGGTGGCAGACAAAAGTTTTCTAAAAGGAGTTTGGGGATTGAATCACTGTTATTAAATGAGATCACTCAACTGGTTGATGGGAATGATGCTCAAACATTTTTTTTCATATCTGTTTCTTTCATAATCTCTATCGTGAAATGCAAGACCACATGAATGTGACTAGTAAAGGCTATATACATAAAAGTTTTGTGTCAAATTCAGCTCCTTGTCCAGCCAGGAAGTGATTACTAATTTTTAACTACATAACTGGACATTTGAGATGTATCTTGAGTTACTGAGATAGCACTAAGCCTTCTTCCGAAGCAGTTAATAGTTGGCCATAAAAACTGCTACTCCTTAGAAAACTGGGGTTTTGTTTGTTGTCTAGTTCTGTGCACAAATGCAAAATTTTAGTTCCAGTACCTTGGTACTGAGTATTTTCTGTAATTTGTCTTTGAAATGACTGAATGTACTGAATCTTCCTGTCAGATTTTTGAAGTAAAACTAGCTTGACAGATAATTGCCAGTCATCTGTCACCAAACTGAAACACCAAAGCAGGACAGTAGTACAGAGAGACCCAGCACTTGAACCAGTCCTGAGAATGGCAGAGGACTCACAGCATGTTTTATAGCAATTTACATTAGCAACTTATTCAGAAGTTGTTATACATAAAGTGCAAAAGGGTACAAATGCCCAGGGAAAATGTAATTGTGTTTGGGGTTTTTTTGTTTTGTTTTGGGTTGATTTTGTTTACTTTGTCTTCTTCATCTGTGTTTGAGTTTGATTTCTGCATTACTTAATACCTTAAAATTTTTAATGATGTTTGTGTAAGGCATAAAGTGAAAACTTCTGAGGGAATTGGATTTGTGGACCTGGTGATAAAGTACCACAGAGATAACTAAGGGACCGGGGCATCTTTTGTCTGAGGAGTGGTAGTGAGGGTTGAGACTGTTCAGCTTGGGGAAGAGTCAAGGAGATCTCACCAATGTGTACAAATGCCTGAAAAGAGAAAGCAAAGAGGAGAGCCAGGCTCCTCTCAGTGGTGCCCAGTGACAGGACAAGAGGCAATAGGAACAAATTAAAATCCGTGAAATTCCGCTTGAACATAAGACAGTTTTCTACTTCACACAGGTGGACCAGAGAGGTTATGAAGTCTCATCTTCAGAGATATTCACAACCTGACTAGACACAGCCCCAGGCAAGCAGCTGTAGGTGGCCCTTCTTGACCAGGAGTGTTGGATAAGATGACTTCCAGGGGTCACTTCCAACCTAAATCTTTGTTGCTTTCGGCAAAGGTAGTCAAGGGTCACCCAGATAGGCACCATGAAAAGCAGGTGAACAAATGTAGGGATTTTGTGTGTAAGGATGGGAAAAGCTCTAGACTGACATCCAGTCCTGGGCATCCAGTGGTTTTCATTTTCTTTGCACTGTCGTAATTTCATTTATGTAGGCTAATTTTCCCTAACCAGAGCAGTGTATGTATAATATATAAGCTGTGGCTGCTGGTACCATCTGTTTGTGCTATTCTGTTGTTCCCCTGTCGTCCATGACTACGGAGGTTACTGGTAGTGGATCACTGGGTGCCTGTGCACTGAGTTTGCATGGGTAATTTCGGTACCCTTGTCTGAAAAATTGGTTTATAATAATTCTGTATTTGTACAAAATCTATAGCAGCCCCAAGGGTTCCTATTTTACTAATAGAAGGTCACAAGAAACAGTTTGACTCTGGTGAGTATTTAGGGCTTACCTGTGTGTTCATTACAACTATTTTTAGAAAATTGCAGACTCATTATTGAATGTTAGGAGCTTCTCTTCTCCAAACTACTCTTTCCAAGGGAGGTACTCAGGTATCTCAATTTTTTATATCCTAACAGTGTCACCCTCAGTTTTTGTAAAATCTCTCTAAACTTCCTTGTTATTTATCAAATCATGTTTCTGAGGACTGCATCTCTTCATGAAGACCTCTTATTTTTCAGAAAAGTGAATCAAACAGGATAAGGAAACAAAAGAAATAGTATAGAATAGTCTTAAAAGTAAGTATAACATTAGCAGCAGTTAAGCAAATATGAGTAATGTTCATAGGAAGTGCACGGTATTTAATTCTAGTTGTGCTAACAGGAAATGAAATAAACAGAAATTGTGAAAAGTGAGAAGATTCATAACTAAGAAACTAGACAAGGGTTTTTGTGGATGGAGATCAAAAAGCCATTTAAGCTGCAAAACAACCAGTACATATGATTGTTACCTTAAATGGTGAAAAAAAAAAGAAAAGCAGTGGTAGATGTACATGTTTGTTCTCCACAGATCAGGAGAATTTAATGTTAATAATATCTACTAAGGTCTTGTACATCAAGACAATTCTGTGGCTCACAATAAGGCAGGGAAGAAAGGATCTTCCTCAGGACGTTTTCAGGCACTCACATGGAACATAGGTCATACACAGTTTTCCTTGAAACTTAGTCCCTACACAGGGTTAATTGGGCAAGATTTTCATATCTAATAAGCTGACTACTCTGGTGGTTTTCCTTACACTTTTTTCTTAGTTTTTTTCTTTATTGTTCATTCTTATGTTCATAAGCTTTGCACACTGTATAGATGTAACACATGAACTTTGCTTGTGTTATCAGAATTGTATTGTTCCTGAAGTATTTGCTGATGGTGTATATCTAAAATTTTCCATTAGAGACAGAGCCCGTTTCCTCTGGGGCAGGGTCCTTGAAGTTCTCTGGTTTCCAGCCTATGCATGGAAGACAATACACTTTGTGGTGTGCTTTTTTGTTGTCCTCAGACTATCTGTGGACACATCAGTTCCACTGCCCATACAAAGCTTTGCAGGTACTTTCTGTCCTCATTGCTAAAAGGGCTGGTCTCTGAATTTGTTTTTTTCTTCTGCTTCTTATAACTTTAAAATACTGGGTAATACTTGTTCTTTGGTATTCTATATCATTTATACCATAGTTATGTCTGGGTGCCAAAGTGGCACTAAAATACAGTGTACCAAGTGCTACACAAGACCCAGAAAGGAAAGACCATCTTTGCTCTAAACAAATAACACATGAAAAAGTTGAAGAATACTGGCTATTTTTTGACTAGAAATCAAACCATCGTATCAAAAATTGTGGAAGTGTAATTGATTTTATAGAATTGATTATTAAATGGTAGCCCCCATTCTTTTATGAAAGGAGTGATAGGAAAGCCCTAATTTATTTTTATTTATTTTTTAAAGTATGGCTACCTTGCACTTGCATCCATCTGCATCCTTCACACCACCCAGTTGAAAAGTTAGCCAATTCAGTAAGACATTTACTGATTCACATCCAGAGGTGTCTAGAGCCCAATGAAAAGATGTCACTTACAGCCCTGTGAGTGGTGTGATAGAAGTTCACAGAAGAGACAAAATGAAACTTGTGGGCTCAAGGGTTTTCCAGCAACATTAGAAGTTTCAGAGATGTTGAACATTATTGATTTTCTTCTGAAAAGCCTCTAACAGACTGGCTACATGACCCATTTATTCCATTTAGAGGAAAACTGTTGACCAAGGAGTACCACACCAAGGCAGTTCTGTATTCTGACTGTAATTGCTTTCACCCAAGATCCTCTTCTTGGAACAAACTAGCAATAAGAGGCTAATCTACTGTCCACATGGCATGTATGCTGAGGTCCAGTGCACCTCATCTGGCAAGCCTGACCAGCATTTAGAGTGTTTAAATACAGACCACAGTTCACATGATCACTAAAATACACATAACGCTTCAGGCCATCATCATATCCACTTTCTAACAGCTAAAGATCTCCTTCCCTTATTGAGTCTTTTTGCCCCCGGACCCCATCAGCACTTCAGTGTTAGTGAAGCTACAGTGAGGTGTAGATGGTTCTGTGGAAAAATGCATTTCCCAGAGCTGTTACAGATGGGATGCTTGAAGAGCTCTGTTTGGCCTGTAGGCTGTATGGGTGCTTGTCTGTGTTAATGGTCAGTGGGACTGAGGCTGGAGTGAATTAATCACCCAGCTTGTCTCACCTTTCCTTCTCCTAGAGGTGACGCATATCCTGGGCACACGCAGGCTGGTGGCACCACAGATGGACAAACAGCTCTGATACTGGATCTGACAGATCATGGTCACTTTGACCACATTTCACTTGCAGTTTAAATCACTTTGTCTGACCTGTTTAAGGTTTTCCATGTCGTTTTTGAAACCTTGAACAAGTAAAAAACTCTGTCCTTTGTGAATATTTCAAGGGCTTGCTTTTACATTCAACAAAAATGGTATCAAGGAAATTTTGTTCTAGACAAAAACCTGCTTTCTTCATCTTCTTCCACACACCTCAGCCAGTTCCAGGATCTTGACATTTGACTTGAAACCATCCTTGTCTTAACAGCCTCACATGGCTGGTGTTAATTCACCATTTCCAAGTCTGTCCTTGGAGTTATGTTCTTGCCTGTCTGTAGTGGTTGTCTGCAGCATCTGGCTGTCTTGGAAACAGGCCAGAGACAGAGATTGCCTAATCTCTGTTTGGCCACCTTAGTAGAACAGTGATCATCTGATTTTACTGTTTAACTTTTACCACCTCCATGATGGATGTGCTGGGGTCTTGCACATTATTTCCCACTGCCCATGACTCTCAGTGGGCTTTCAAATTGACTTCATAGCCAAGGATGCCCTGGTCCTTCCACAGAGCCCTCCCTGGAGCCCTCCCTTTCCTACTAAGCAGCCTACTGCTCCTACTGGGTCAAAGTCTGCCCTGGAAAAAGAATACAGAATTTAAAATAGGCAGCAAACACCTTTGCTATTAGATGCTATATTCTGGAAAAATACTCTTCTCAACAACCGAACAGGGAAGTTTTAAACACAGTGCAGTCCATCTTCCTTATAGATAACAGATCTTCTAATGCTTTTCAGAGTAAATCAGGAAAGTGGTTTTTTTCCTTTCTGGGCCACTAACTTTCAGAAAAGTGCTGCCATACGGTTTTGTGGAAAAATGAAAAAATACCCAAAACACATTTGGTATACTTTGTTGTGAAACTAAACTAACGTTCAACTACCTTTTCCTCACTTGACCACCACTTAAGTGAAAGAAGACTTCTCATATGATAGGGAAGTTCTTCTTTCTTGGAAACCTTGACCCTATTGCCAGTAAATATGGAGATATCGTTTAGAAAAACGTCACAGATGACTGTGGTCAAATTTGTTGAAAGTGGAGCAAGATGTATAAAAAAGCACAGCAAAAATACCGACCAGCCACCACATGAGCAATAGGTTATCTACGTGAGCATCTCGGGGAAGGAGCTACTTTGAGGGTTAACAAAATTAGGTTAACCTCTGTCATCTAACCAGTCTGGCTGCATCACACATGCTGCTGTGACTGTAGAGGCTCGAAGATTTGGGAGCGAAGATGAAAGGATGTTCTATTTTCAGATCTGGGCATTTTTTATTTTTGCTTTGTCTTTTTGCTGTGGAAGGCAAAAAGTCACCTACAGGAAGACATACCTGCCGAAAAGGACTCCTCTCCCAGGTGACAGAGAACCTGTATATCAGAGCAACTAGTTTAAAATCATCTGTTCCTGTAAGTTGATCCCACTAATTGAAAAAGTTTATTTTGTTTATAGATGCTTCTTTATTAGTTTAATTACTGAGCTTCTGGAAACTTTTAATAAGTTGAATGATCTCTACAGTCCTGAGAGACTGGGTAATGCAGCTACTTCTTTTGTAAAGGTGGGAAAAAAAATTATGCATAGAAGATGCATAGAGAGGTTGGATGAGTTTTCCATGAAAGAAATTTGTAGCCAGGCTAGGATTGGAATACAGATTTACTGAGTCCTCACCCTATATCCGAAGAAGATGATGACTATTAATATTATTGTTACTAAGTTTTGTACAAACCAGACTTGAAACTGTCTCCCTTCCTTGGGTTAATTAATACTATCATATTTTGCAGAAAGATCTCATCAAGACCACGAGACTTCTTAAAAAGACTACAAAAATGTTGTTTATGGTAAGATTTATACTACTGGTTTTCCATTTTCTTACTTTGACTTTCCTTTGTCAATAGAAACAGGAATATGTGATTCAAAGCAATGACAGCTGATGCAAAAATCACTAGTGTTTAATTGGGAAAGACTAAATACAGACTACTGTTCACATGAGCACTAAAATACACGTAAAGCTTCAGGCCATCATCATATTCACTTTCCAACAGCTAAAGATCTCCTTCCCTTATTGATTCTTTTGTCCCTGGACCCCATCAGCACTTCAGTGCCAGTGAAGCTATGGTGAGGTAAGCCAAAATTTACGAAAGCCATGTGCTTAATGAAGTTCTCTGCATAGAGGAAGAGTGTTATTTCTGTCGCAAGAAAGGGATATTCCCCTGGGACATGAAGGGACAGTTGATTGCGGCATGGGGAGAAAGAGGTGGATTTGGAAAGCTTGCCTGTGGCATTTCTTTGTAGGCAGCTGAAGTCATGCTGTGCCAGGGAAGTTGGGGTGGGGGTGTTTGCTGGTCAGGGAGGAGTGTGCTTGTGGTGGCACTCGCTCCTCCTGTGAGCCCTGGCTGCATGTAAACCTTTTAGGAGTGCTTTCAGGCACCAGCCCTCAGAGGAGGAACAGAGCCATAGCCACAGCAGCAGCTGAGGCACCTTCAGCTGAGGGTGTGCAGTACCATGGATAGCCTGAGGATGCTGCACAGAGTTGAGACACCCAAGGAGCTGCCTTGGGCTTAGACCTCCGCAGTTGCACTGGAAGAGGGACATCAGAATTCCCAGTGCAATTCAGCACAGGAATGAGAAACAAACCTTGGGGTGTGTAATTGTAAGTGACTCTAGGTGTATGAGATATTTTAGTTTTTCTTCATGCAGAGATCTAGTCAGCAAGGCAAACTGAGTTGGTTTATCCTTAAGTATAGACCTATTGGCCTTTGACGCCCCTTGGAATTAATCAATTACCTTGAGTGTGAAGGCTCCTCACTTGTCTGTGGGACCTACACACAGATATCCACATCTGAGTGATGTCATCTGCAGCTGCATTACCCTCCTGACAGGAATCTCACACCGGACACTTCATTCCATTGCCTAAAAATAGGCATACAGTAATTTGAAATATCTTTAGGTGTCCAAGAGAGCCCACAGGTCAGGCAGATACAACACAGAGTTGACAGGATGACTGGTCTTTTCTGGAGCAGCTGTTGGGGATGGGTTGGATACCCTACAGCATATCAAATGGCATGGGACAGTGGTGTGGAGGAATGGAAAAATGACATCCACAATGACTCCTACAATTTGACCAAGGTGGTCTGACTTGACTTCCCAGTTTATCTTCCATCTACTCCTGGTGTGTTAAGTACATTTGCTGCTGTCACTTCTGTTCATGATTGGTCTTACCAACAGTCCTGTGCCTGCCAGGACAGCACCCTCCTGTCTTTCCTTCAGAAACCACAGAGGCAGATTGAGCTATTTAAAACAAAAGGAAGTAGGTCAATTGGATACTAAAATTCACAAAAATGGTTTCATTGATTGCACACTTTCTAAATATGCATGTTTTTATGGGGCCGAAATTTTAGTCCAGAGTTGACTTGTGAGGTGCTCATTTGGCAAACCATTACTTGATTTGTTTTCAGACTAACTGCAGTGTTCGAGATCAGCTCCTCTCCTTCTATGTGAAAAATATCTTCAGTCGTCTTGAGGTAGGAAGTGACAAGTTGTACTTTATTAGTGCCTTCCAGGTCCTGCAAGCAAACATGGATGCCTGTGTGAGTATATTCCTGACACCTAAGCTAACTCTGTCCATCTGAAAAGTTAGGGAAGGGCTCCATCTCAGTTTTTCAGCAGGTGGAGGGGCAGAGGGTGATTCAGAGTCATGTGTGTCCCATGCCACGAGGGACCCAACTCCACGAGGGCTTCTCCCCTGGCCCCAGGGAAGTTTAACACCATTCATTCCCTCCCAGAGTGATCTTGTGGGGAGTGTGCAAGGTGGTGGAGATCCCATGGAGCCAAGCCACTTCACTACTGATGATGTCACCTTGTGCTGCCCACTCATCACTAAAGATGCAAAGAAACAGGGTGATCATGGGGAGAAATGGGGCTCCTCAAGTTTCTGTGATGGAACAGTGGTAATCCTTTCCTTCTTCAACAACATACCCTTTACTCACAGGTCATCCCTGTTCCTCTATACTGGACTCTGAAAGAACTGGTGGTGTCTCATGGGTAAGCAGGAGCCACAATTATGAAGCACATGGGAGCAGTTCCTGTGTATTAGCTGTGCTCACAGTCAGAGCAGGTTGTCACAGAGTGATGCTGCCCACTGGCAAAATGTCTCCAGGAGCCCCAGAGAAGAGGCACTTTTACTAACTCTGCCTCAGTAAAAACAGGACAGCAGTTAGAGCACACTTCTGCCTGTGCAAATATACTTACTAACATAGCAGATAGGATGCTAAGATGATGCCATCACTTGCTGGTCATTTCTCATCTAATTTTTATGGGTAAACAAATAGTGACTAGGTGTGTCTTAAAATTAAATGCATATTTATTTTCTCCCCTAAACCTGAAGTCCTCACAAATAACAGTGTTGCAGAAAGTGGAGTGTGACCTAGAGTGAAATATAGTCATGGATATCCAGGCAAATGTCTATTGTGATTTTAAAAAGTGAGAGCAGGATGGCAAGTCAATGAATTAATGAATAAAATTAATTGAAACTTTGTCTAATATGAACTCCATGAGAGCGTGAAAGAAAGGGACATTCTTAGAACATTTCATTTCAAAGGCACAAAAATATTTGCTATGCAAAAACAGTTTCAGAGATCTCTTTGCAGAGTTGTAGGTCAGAACTCAACTAGGATATTTGCATAATGTAAAAAAATTCAAATCTTAATGGGAGAAACCTTCACCAGCTTTTGGGTCCTGTATTTCAAACCATGCTAAACAGTTGTGATTTACAGCATTATTCACAGCAGTCTGCTGTGATCATCCTGCTGTGATTGTGTCTGTCAAAATACCAGATAATGCTGTAATTCCAGAATGTGATAATATAATTTCAGATGGTATAATATAGTATACTTTATAGAGATTACATTCCTGTCTGGAAAAACAATTACATTCTATACAAATGCCAGTACACACTGAGGAGTTTAGACTGTCAACTGTGACTGAATTCAGAATATTCAGTGACTGTAGTTTGCTAGATAGCTTAGTAATACATTTGTTTCTGTGCTATATGGAGACAAAATGCTGCAGTTTTCTCAGAGCTCCTGCATTCTTTTTCATAATTAGTGCCAGTGCTTTACCCAACAGAAGTCTAAACATAACAAGTTATATTTTGGGTCTTAAAAAGTGCTGGTAAGAGAGATAAGACTATCCCTGCTAGTAGAAAAACAACAGCTCTTTGAGAAATGATGGCTTGTCACAATTTTCTAGGAGACACCTCATTTCTGGAAACTATTATTTTTCGAAATGTTTGTATTAATTCAAACTTAGCAATACAAAACCATGTGAAAGAATAACAAAATTGTGAATAGAGTGAAAGTAATGGATCCTTTTCTAGTATTAAGCTTGGGGTTTTTTCATCATATTATTCCTCAATAAATTAGCACTCATTCACCCATGTACATAAGCTCTTTAGTTGTTATTATCTAGTTGAGCTATAAGATGCTTTTCAGAAGGGATTTCCCCATGACAACATACTTATAAAGAATAAAATTCTCTATACAACTAAGGGAAACAGTGATATCTTTATAGACATACTCACCTTATATTCTTTCACAAACTCAGGCTGTAATTCAGCCAGCCAGAGGCATGTGTGCTACCTAAAAATCCTAACAATATTTGCCTCCCAACCACTTCCAAATGCTTCATACTACAATATTATGATTCTCACCCTGCCAATTCTTAGTTTTGTCCAAACAAGAAAGCATTAATACTTTTCAGTTATATAGGGGGCCAAGTTCAGTTTTTTAGAAATATGTTTGAAAATCCCTAAACTGATTTTCTGTGGTAAAGTCAGAAATTTTCATTTAGACTATGACTGCAGGGTAAAGGGAGCAGACATTTTTCTTTGGATATTTGGAGCATCCACCTGCAGCACCACTGACATCAGTACTTGCTTGAGTGCCCTGGTCAGCATTGCTTGGACTTAATGTTCCTACATCAGGAGCACATTGTGGATGCCAGTGTGGCACTCATATTTAAATGGAGTGCAGAAGGACAAATATATTCCCTGCAGAGCCTTTAATATTTCTCTATAATTTTAGGCAGAGCTTGTAGACCTCAAGCTGAGTTAGAGTAATGTTTTCAATACTCTAATTTGCCGGCTAACTCATTTAGCTATTTGCAGTATATGCAGGAAGATAAGAGTTTGTAATGTGTATCATCACTAAAGACAACATACTCATTTAAGGTCAGTTCTGCAACCAAATGATATTTTGTATCTATTTTGATATAGAAATCTATATCATACAAGATGGAGATCATTAAAAAGAAAAAAAAAAGAAAAGAAAAAAAAAAAGAGCTCCACGTTAGAAAGAACTGCCCTGGTTGGAAGATTTTTTAAAATTTACTTTTATTTACACTCTCTTTTAAAGATTTGCCTTTTTCCCACTTTCATCTTGTGAGGTGACTTTGGGAAGCACAAAAGGCAACCTGAAAATGTTTGTGCTCCTTTTTAAACTACTGTGTATGAGATAGAAAAGGACTAACCATTCATTTCAGAGGAGTTATTTCCCTCCATGAGTTGAGATGAGGACCTTTGCCTTTTTTCTTTTCAATTGCATTTCTCTTTTTCGTGTATTGAAAAACATCAACCTTCCCCCTTTTTTTTCTCTGAAAGAATGTATCTTCCCTTTTGACAATCCAGGTAGCTGAGGATCAGCAAGCCATGCTGCTCAGAAAGTTTAGTCTGGCAACTCTATAAAAACCAGCTGGAACAGCTTTGGATGGCCAGAGATAGGTGGTGAGAAGACAACAAAGCCCTCCAGACTGTAATTAGTCAGACTGTGGGGAAATGGGTAGGGAAACAGAGAAAAACATAAATTAACTTTATAAACATATTTGGAGGGCTTGCAGAAACATGCAAATTTGCTCTCTGTACTTTTCAATGGTCTTTGGCCCTTAGCCTTGCCTTCTCTCTGGTTTGGAGGTTCTGAGGGTTTAGAGCTAGAGGACCTTGAATCTTAGAGCTAGGAGACAATGTGCAAAAGATGTAACTGCAACTTATGTAAAGATTCCTGAGATAAATAGAAAGTATTTAATAAGAAAATTTAGAGGCACTCATAGTATCAGTTTTGGATGTTGTGAACTCAACTTGGCAGGAAGCATGCAGATAAAAGATCACATCTGAAGTGTTGGGAGATACTGAAGTGATGCTGAGATCACACATTTTACTGGTAGCCCTACAGTGCCACACTGTGGGCTGGACTCTTCCTCATCACTGTGTCTTTATATCAGCGTCTTTGGGGTTTTTTCATCCTTCAGCTTCCGTGTGCTTCATCCACAAGGTTAACTTCTGCAGTCAAAAAGTTAAGGAGAGTGTTTCTTAAGGTAAGAACAGGAGATGCTGGCTCTCCACTGCACTGTCCAAGGGCTATAGCTAGTTTATTTTCTAATGCCTTTGTCTTCTCCACAGCTTGGAGATCAGGGAATCTACAAGGCCATCCATGAGCTGGACATTCTACTTCCCTGGATTCAGGCCTACATACAAACCATGATATGAAGAATGAGGAGGTGACAGACAACATGCTGCTTCTGTGAGAACAGATCAATACCCAAAAGGCCTGAAAATGAACTGGGAGCCAAATGAACAACCTGTCTGGCAGTAACTCCCTCCCACGGAAAGAGACCCTCTGTAACACAAGTGGCTTGAGGAGGGTTTTCATAAGCTTTCCTGTTTAGCCTGGCACAGCAGCTTTGCCTGTTCTGCCTCTGGAGCTGTTAGAGCCTGCTGTCCTTCCCATCCTGCCTGCCTGCTGCAGCAGCAGAACATGGAATCTGCTACCCTGGGATCAGACACAATGTCCTGCATGTGTGGGCATGATCTTGCCTTGGCTTGCGCCACCCTGTGTGAATACACTTCAAAGCAACAAGGATCACTTTGGAAAATCCCACCCCTAAGCTATATTTGATTTGGGGCTTGTGGTTGTAGTTACATAACCGTATGCACAAGCTGTTCTACATGTAAATAAGAACAATAATTATCTACTGCTTATCTTTATTATTAATTTAAGGTAATAATTGATCCCTAATAAAAATATATAGTTAATGTAAAAGCTTTTTTTTTTTTTTTTTGGACTCATGCATGACATTTAGATATCACATAATCTACATAAGATCAGACACTCAGAAAAAACAGTAAATGGATTGCTTTCACTGGGATTGTAAAATGACTAGTGAGAAGCTTATGGAAGTTGATGGTAGTGGTTTCCAAAATGTCTTTCATATGGTACAGAATGAAGATGGAGTTTGAGTTTTCTCACATTTTTAAAGATTTACCAGGAGAAAATATCTAGGTGATGAACATATTCCCAATCTGTATGTTTGGCAGTTCCATGGGGCTGAGATTCTGCAATTCTTCAAATCTCATCATTCTACTATATCAGGAGTGTTTGAAACCATTAGTGTGATGACACTGATGAGCCTAAGCTAGCTCCTCTTCTGGCAAATATCTAATACAAGGGAGTTGCTATGAAAAATACTTTTTTATTTCACTTGAAGATAAAATGGTTAATTAGAGGGGCAGCGGAAAATTTGATGTTATGGTCTTTTTTGAGCATGTAATTTAACTTTTAATTAACACAATGTCCCTTTTCATGGATTTTTTTCACACAGCTCATCCATTAATTTTTGAAATTAAATTTTGCTTTCAGTTTCAGTGTTTTTTGTCCAAACTCTGGTGTATGGAAGAGAAAATTGACCATGGGCATCGCCTCTCCAGCCTTTATCAGACATAACTGTCCAGTACTCGCTGCTGGTAGGGAGCAATAGCTGGGATCTGGGAGCCCTTTGTCTGTGGGAGTTGGAGGGACTGCTGCTTCTCTGCCTCAGAAGGGAGCCAGTGCCACCTGCAAACTGAAAAGATGCCACGTGTAATTGGGAAGATCCACAGCCAATGGCTTCAGGTGATTCAGGTTGCCAAAGGCTTCTCTTGTGGAAATTTTGCACATCCAGTCAGTGGGTGACACATGAAGACATGAAGACAGATGACCTTTAAAAAGGGCAAGTAACCCCTTCCCTGCCATGCTGCATTCCTGGGGTCAGCCCTGCAGTGGGAATGGGCAGCCAGCAGACTTCCCACACCGGGGTTTGAGGTCAGGCTGCAGCAAGACTCAGCCTCCATTCATCTGACAAGGAAATCAAGCCATTTTATGGCATAAAAGCTTAGAATTTGTGCATTTCAGCCCTCATTTTCCATATGGCTTGGGACACTGTGGATTCTTAGTTGCCTCCTCTATAACATGACAGTGCCTTTGGGAATGATGCATCCCTTCATACAGTAATGTAAATCACGTTTGCAAATCAATTAACCACTCCTGGATGAAATCCAAAATATAGCATCTGCAAAATAAAGGACTTTACCTAATGCAAAAGTGTTGTGGTAAGTGATACATGATACATGCCATATGCAGGCTACCTAACAACAAATATTGCTTTGAGTCTTCACAAAAACATAGCAAAATATATTAAATATATTCAACTGTCAATTCAAAGTAATAAGTATGGACAAAAGATTCTTACCTTCTAAAACCAGACAAGCGAAGGAGTGCATTTTAAATTTACAGATGAGACTCTAGGTGTCACTCTTAGAAAACAAGACTCGTGTTAGTCTCAGTGAACTGCTGACTTCAGTTGATGGAGAAAGTGTTAGCTCATATTTCACAAGTAGTTTCCTTGGATGGAAACTGACATAGATACACAGATATGCAGTTGTGTTGGAAAGATAGAATTATTTAAATTCAGTTGCCAAAAATGTAGAATTGAAATAAAAAATGCAGGGTGAGAACAATGAGCATATAGCAACAAACTGATTATGAATTCAGTCTCTAGTTTTACTGTAGAATTCTTATGTGACTATAGACAATTTCCTTTATTAAGGTTCTGCTCTCCTTTGACGAATGGAAAAACTGTCTATCAATTGTTCAAGTTAATTTAGCGTACAGAAATCCTCAAAAGGAAATTATTTCCCGTGTAATGTTAATTGATGTCACTGTTGCTTAGTGTGGCTCATCTTTTCACAGTGTTTTGGTCTTTTTGAAGCAGCGACTCTTATTACATGGAAACAAAAGGTATTTTATGACTGTTACTGCAAAAGCAAGAATGAAAAATATGTGGCTGTGCATTAAAATTTTCACTAGATCACAACTTCTTGAAAAACACTGATCTAGTGGAAAGTAGCACCTCCACATGCAGTTTTGGTGTTATGTAAATAGTACAGCAACAGTCAATTAAGACAATTTCCATCACATACAAGATCATGTAGAATTTTCTGGTTTCCCTGAAGTGTTTTTTTTCTCTGAAATGCAAAATCTTCAGAGAAGAGGTTATCACTTAATAAATAATTTCTGCTGTAGGGCCAACCATCTACAGCAAATTCCTGATCTCAGCTGCAGTCCTGGTGTTATAATGTAGTCATAGAACCATGGAATCATAACATCATAGAATTGTTCAGGTTGGAAAAGATCATTCAGATCATCCAGTCCAGCCATTAATCCAGCACTGCTAAGCCCACCATAAAAGCCACAAATCCACAAACCTTTTACCTACCTGCAGGGATGGTGACTCAACCACTTCCCTGGGCAGCCTGTTCTAGGGCTTGACACACTTTCTTGGTTGCAACTTGACAGTGCTTTCAGAGGAGAATATTTCCTAACCTCCAACCTAAACGAGTCCTGGCAAATGCTGGGACAGTTTCCCTTGGAGACCATTAGAAGGATTAGAGTAGAAGACTGTTTCCTGAAACATGGAAATAAGAATGGTACTTGGACAATGATACAGCTTGTGTTGGATCCAGCTGTTTGGTCACTGTTTCTTTTTGCCCACAACATACACCGATTTCTAGAGACGGCAATAGCAGACTCTTCACTGCAAAGACATGTGGCCGAAGGTGAAATGCTTGGAATTTTGGTCTAGTGATTAATGAGGTGGTCCCCAAATAGCCCCCAGTAGCCAGCGACCCCAGATACTCATGTCAATTCATCTTGCCCTCAGCAACTGTGGGGCTGCCAAGAGAAGGGGTGCCTGGGCAGGCAGGGCTGTTACAGGAATGGGAGGCATACAGCAGTTGCAGTGGTCACCTTACAGCTCCTCCCATCTTTAGCCAGCCTTCTTCATGTTGCAAATAATGAGTGCCCTGGTGATATCCCCTCCTAAATGCTGCCAGGAGCTGCTGAGCTGTGGAATACTCACTCTCCAAGAACACTGTGGAGAATGGTCTCACCTCAAATCTGTTTGCATTGAAAAATCAGTGTTTGGATTGACATTCCTATTCTGTTGGCTTCAGTGGAAGAGTGATTTGCAAACATAAAGGCAGCCATTAGGTTTATTGCTCTAAAGGAGCATTGATTTCCAGAGGGAAAAGGGAGGCATAGGAATACCATCAATTGAAGGTGGAGATTATTGAGGAGCAAAGATGCTTGTGAAATATGTCAGAAGTAAGTTTAAATTGCAAAATGTTATGGATAATTTTTTTTTTTAGTCCTTTGGATGGAGCAGGCTGACTAAAGGCATTCATGATCATAAAGTCACAGGGTGCACAGGATAAATGAGGCTGTCACAGGACTCTGGAGACTTCTGGCCTGACCTCCTGCTCAAAGCAGGGCACACCAGGAGGTCAAAACAGGCTGCTCAGGGCTTCATCCAGTTGGATCTTAAAACATCTCTGATAGCAGTGATAGAAGGCTGACTTTGGAGGGCCATTGCATAATTTCTAGTTGGGTAAAGTATTACAGATCTGAATGGAGCCACAGCTGAAGAAGAAGGAGCTTTATTTCCACAGTTGAAAGGAAACCTATGAGAACTGCCTGGTCACAAAATGTTTGTGTGAGGCGAATGACAAATTGCAAGCAAGTGTCGAGTCCTGTGAGAGGAAAGGGTTGACTGAATTTTGAAACAAAATTAAGGCAGATGAGATGCCATGGATGTTTCACTTCTGGCAAATTATTTCTGAAAGTTGCAGGCCCCTCTCAATTTATACTGAGATTTTTGGTCCAAACCCCTGGGGATGAAAACCAGCCCACTCCTGACCTGGCCCCTGGCTCCTCTCCTTGCAGCATGGGCACTGCCAGGGAGGTTTCTAACATGTGGCCCATAAAAGGGTCATGCAGATCTCCCTGCTCCTTGGCCATTGACTCTGGATATCCCCAGAGTGCCCCAACTTCTCATCCCAGATTATGATGCCCTTTTTAGAATTTTGTTGGCTTCTGGTAGGTTTATTGTCTCAGCAAACTGGAGTAGAGCAGAAGAACTGCTCTACTAGGATATACTTACTAACATAGCAGATAGGATGCTAAGATGATGCCATCACTTGCTGGTCATTTCTCATCTAATTTTTACTGGTAAACAAATAGTGACTGGGTGTGTCTTAAAACTAAATATCCTATGGATATTTTTTTTTGTCCCCTAAATCTGAAATCCTCACAGATAACAGTGTCCCAGAAAGTGGAGCCTAGGGTGAAGTATAGCCATAGATGTCCAGGCATCTATTGTGATTTTAAAAAGTGAGAGCAGGATTGCAAGTCAATGAATAAATGAATTAAATTAATTGAAACTTGTCTGACCTGAACTGCATGGTAGCATGAAAGAAAGGGACATTCTTAGAACATTTGATTACATCTGATTACCATTCCCTGATTTTTGAATTGTCAGAGATAGAAACCTGAGAAAATACAAATTTAATTCTGTTTAGTGGAAGAGGGTGTATAGATGTAGAGGCAACCTGAAGAAGAAAAGTGTAGAAGAGGAGTGATGATGGAGGAACAGAGGAGCCTGGGGTGTTTGGGTCTTATCTGTGTTTTAGCATGTTGCTGTATTTTGCACATAAAAAAATCTACTTAAAGAAAGCTGGATGTAAAGTTTCTAGCAGTTGGAGTTGCAGGGAACAGAATGAAACTTACACAGAAATTATGAATTAGGTTATATATAGATATTAAGGTGCATGTAGATATTGTAGGTACTATAGATACTAAGATATTGATGTGTGAGCAGGTTTAGTTTTGCTTTTCAAACAGCCCTTTAATCAATGATGTTTCTTCATATTTAATAAAATCTTATTTTTCCTCTGTTTAAGACCTCAAAAAGGCTTTCACACTCTTGACATAATAATTGAGTTTGGGGTTAATGATGTATATCACTTGTTAATATTAACCAATGGATGCTTTTCCTTCCACTTTCTGCCGCTGCTGCTGCGTATTCAAATTGTTTCAGCCGTGCTTTCAAATGAGCTGATGAGAAGGAAGTAACTTCCTTGAAGTAGCCATGGTGCAGGTGTGCCTTTTATTTGCTTGTTTCTCCTAAAGATTCAAGCAGCAGTTGTTAACACCAGAATACACCCTAGTGGTTTTATTGCTGTAGGTGAAACCTGTAGCCCATGTCGATCACCGATAAAGCATCATCAATTATTTTCTGATTTTTCCCTCCCCTCATGAAAGATGAAGTGGTTTGTGCCAGCCCAGCTCGTTGTCCCTAACCACGCGTGAAGAACCCACTGACGTCTCCCAGGCACATTTTGTCATGTCAGTCTAAATGTTTTCTTTGTTCCTGTGTAGTGACTAAGGAATAACCAGCAGCAATTTCCAAGTGATGAAGAACACTTGCAGAGACAAACCACAGGTGCCTTAAATTAGTCACTTGATAAAGCTGTTTACAAGCGAGCCTCTTAGATGTAAGGAAAAAAAATTTTTGTGAATGAGAAACCACAGGCTGTCAGTGGAAAAGACAACCTGTTTTTCTGCCCGCAGCAGGGGAAAGGGTGCTTCACGTACGGTGCCACCCGCGAGGGTCACAGGCGTGAATCCCAAGAGGGAGCACAACTGCAGCGCAGCAGGAGAAGTTCAAAGTTTGGAGAAAATTGCAGGGTTGCAGAAGGGCATGAAAAGGGGTTGCAGCATCAGATGCAGAGCTGCAGTTTGAGTCAGTGGTTTGGCCTCTTTGAGACCAGCAAACTGAGCTTGCATGACCTGTGCCCCTAGGAAAGCCTGCTGATACCCAAGGGTGATTGTGGCAGGTATCTGGCTGATACAAACTGCACTCAGCTGATAGATAAGTTCAGCACAATCTGATTTCAGACCACCTGAAGCAAGGCCCTGGTGCTTATTCCTCTATACAGAGAAAAGACAAATGGCTCTTTGGGGAGGTTTTATAGAAGGAAGGGAAGAGGCCATACTAATCTAGCGGCAATCTATTAAAGAGTATTTCCCCATCCTAAACTCTACAGTTTCTCTGAGGTTTCACTCATGAGTGTAGAAGGATTTCCTAAACTCTGAGGGTTTCACTCATGAGTGTAGAAAGATTTCCTAAACTCTGAGGGTTTCACTCATGAGTGTAGAAAGATTTCCTAAACTCTGAGGGTTTCACTCATGAGTGTAGAAAGATTTAAGAATTGTTACAATCTGCATGTGTTGTAGTTTGGCAAAAAGAGTGAATATATGTGCTCAACTTGTCCATGCATGAGGACTACTGAGAGGAGGCAGAAGGATGTAATGTTTGTATGTGGTTTTACTATTGAGTTTCTGGGTCTGCTCCAGCTTTTCCTTTATTTGAAACATTGGAATATTGCAAAGGATTTAAAGAAGAGTTAAAAGAAAATTTGCCGTCTGGTACAAGACATTAAAGATATCCATTCAATCCCATCAATGAGAGGGAAGATTAAAAAATCAGCCAATAGCAATTCATCTACAGAAATGACTTCATAAAAAACTCTATGTTTCCTCAATTAAATGGAAGAAAGCATAGCAAAGTTGTACTCTTCAGTGCTAAATCCAGGAAATTCAGTTAGTCTGGAACTAGCAGTAAGACAGATACTGACCAGGCCAACAAGCAAAAATGATCACTTTTGAGACTATAAATGGAATCTCTAAGCATTTCACAATTGACATCCTCCAGATACTGAGCACAGGAGTGGAATGAGTTCCTTTGAAATGTTTAACCCATCTCTGTTTCTTTTTTAGGAAGGCTGTTGCAGAATTTCACGATCTGATTGCCAGAAGTCTTTCATTTTCTGGCCTGAATTTACTCACAGACAGTTTATAGACATTTTGTCTAGTGTTAGTTTATTCTGTTAGCCTACATGACTAATTGAATTTGCTGTTTTCCCACTGTAATGTAGTTCAAATAACAACTGGGCCTTCTCAGCTTTTATTTTTCTAAAGCTAACAATCTCAGCTTTTCTAATCTTCTTTTATAAAGCAGGAGCTCTCTGTTTGTTTTCTGGACCATTTCTAGTTTGAACTAATCTACACAGCACAAATGTGCACTGGCATTGCTTTCCTCAGTCTTCTGGAAACACCTCGCCCAGTTGACCTTCACAGTGTCCATTTCTATTGCAGCATTGCTTTGATGGTTCCTGTGATGAGCAATGGCACCATGGAGTCATTCTCCTCCTCCAGCCCTCTTTTCTGAGTGCCACTGTGGGTTAGTGATTTAAGATCTTGTCAAGCCCAGTATTGAATACTTGAAGGTAGGTTCTACCACTTCTTTGTGCAGCTCACTCTGATATTTAATGTTTCTCATTGCTGAAGCAATTTGAGCCTGTTGTACTGAGTCCTTTCACTATGCCCTGTGTGGAAAGAGTACCTCCACCTTCTTTGTAGCTACCTTTTGAGTAGTGGAAAACTGCAATTAGATACCCCTGAGCCTTCTTGTCTTGTGGCTGAACAAACCAAATTCCTTCTGGCTTTCCTCATAAGTAGAGATCTTCAACACTCTGATCACACTGGAGGCTATTGGCAGAACATTCTTACATTTTTCAGTGTCTCTCTTGAGCTAGGTGGACCTAAGCTGGTTGCATTATACTGAGTATGGACTGGGCAATGTTTGCCTTTGCAGCTGCAAAGGTGAAATCCACTTCCATTCAGCTATCCACCAGCACTTCCAGGCCCTCAACAGCAGACTTACAGTTCTGTCTGTCTTTTTGGTTTGTGGTGTTGTTGTTGTTGTTGTTGTTAACTTTTGAGGCAGATTCTAAATAATTTTGCACTTGTGACTTGCAGAAACCCCTCTCCTGCTTCATATTTATCTTTACCTTCTGGCTCATGGATTAGTTCCTTTAAGTAATGTTTCTTTTGGAAATATTAGTTAGAAACAAAAGGTTTCTTTTTAAAATGAAAATATAATTGTTTAACTGAAAAGTTACAACTCAGATGACAACATCCATTCTTATTCAGAGAATGAGCATCTATTGTAATGATGCCTTTTGCAGTAGTACTAACCTTCTGTCTAAAAAAACCCACACACATTCTAAATCTATAAATATCAGCAAAGCATAACCTTCTGATTTGGGATGACTGAAAAAACAAAGTGAATCCATTCCTTCTTCAAGTAAGCAATGCTTCATTATCACTGACTCCTAGACACACAGTTCCCACAAAGTCTTCTTTGGAAGCAGAGGAGGAACTGATGCACCCCACCACAGGCTCTTTTAAGTGCAATTCAAGCTACAATGCCATAAATTTGAGGGATTTTTGGTGTGTTTCAATGTGTACCTATATATGAGAAGATCCATGACTTCTTTCAAATAATTAATTTCTTCTTCCACAAACATTTGTTGCTATACACTTATCTGTCTACTCATATCTGATTATTCTGGTTTAGAATCCAGTACAAAGAACATTTTAATTTCATGCGTCCTGTTGCTTAGACTGATCCCCTTCAGTGCTTAAACATTCAGGTACAATCAGAACTTGTGGCAAGATAACTTTTGTCTTCAGTAGCAAAAGGAACAGACTAGTAGGTTACAAAAATGGGTGTTGAGGACCCAACTTCTGCACTGTGCTTGTTATGAGTTTATTTTGAACTAACTCTAGCCTGGTTGTGTGGCCTGAGCTCCTGTTAACGATTGGATAACATCAAGGGAGTTTCTGATAACACTTTCCAGTTTTATTTTATCTGAAAGGAACTGCATTCTGCTCGCTCCCAGAGTGCTCCCAAATGCAAGCCAAAGTGCAGGGAGTGGTGATCAGGAGATTGGTTTTAAGTTCCCATATGTAGAACAATTGGCACACAAACATAGAGGATCTCACTGATATGCCATTTTGCCTTATATGGACAGAAAAAAAAAACAAGTCAGTCTAAAATGTCTTTGGGATTTTTTATTTTTTTAAGTGACTATTGAGCCAGAATTGATGGTTTTCCAGAAGAAAATCCTTATGGAAAGGACAGAGCAGTTCAAGTGTGCTGATGGAAACCAGAGTTGGTGTGCCTGAATTCTGAGCTCTCCACAATTAATACTCAACTTGTCTGTGGACTTTTGCAAAGCTGTGAAAGGACTGTTATAACTCTGCTTGTGCACACGGAGGCAGAGGTAGAACACCACAGTTAAAATCTGGAGTATCACAACTCCTGTGCCACTGATATCCACACTAGCTAGATTAAAATAAACCCACCCTAGCCATTGTGGCAATATGCAACATTCCCCTTCCATTTTGCTGTATAGACATGCACATAGACAGGCTGGTATGTTAAAACCAGAGGTACTGAAAAAGGATAAAGTGGGAGCCCAGAGCCCTGTACACATTATTACAAAACAGGACGATCAATTTAGGTGGCAGGTTCCTTTCACTACTCTTTTTCCTAAGTTTTGGAAGTTTTTAATAAGCGCCATATAGACTTTCCTAGATATTAATAGGGATATTAATAAAATTATTACTTTCCCAAATAATTAATAACTCTTGAATAATTGATGAAATTAATATTCTTTCACAACAACTAAACATCAGTGCTAGAAAAGGTATTCCCCTCCTCGTGGTAACTAACTAATATAGACACTTTAAAATGCCAACACGTGGTCCATCATTAGTAGACCAGTCTTGCTGTTGCTTAGCTGTTGAATTCAATGAAGGTGGAAGGAGTTAAATTAGCTGTGAGACTGAAGAATCTCTCAAAATCAGAAGAAACTGCTGACTACTCGAAAGTCACTGACAAGGAAGGGACTGACAGCTAAAAAACTGCATAAGTTTCATTTCCTTAGGAAAAGATTAACAAGTCAACCTGCCACAGTACCTATATTTTGATTACTTTAAAGCATGCTATCTCAAACTGTATTTTGTTCTTTTTGAAGAGAGTATATTTTGTGGTTTTGGGGGGAAAGAAAGAGTAATATTTGTTTATTTGATTGTCTTTTCAAAAAGTGAGGTTTTTTAGTTTGGGATCAGAAACTCAGTAGTCTCTTCAAAAAAGCAACAGAAATTCAGTTTCTTGGGTTTGGGGTTTTTTTAAAGTATTTATTAGTATTGCTAACTGATTCAACCTTTTCATTTCCTAAAGAAGACTAGCATATGTTCATTCAGAGCACTTCATAGTTGTTGGTTTGGGCCTTTGAAAAAGGAAGATGAGCAACTTTAAAGTGAAATGCATCTTCACTCGACCCACAGTAGCTCTTCTATAGGCAGCCTTACTTCCTGTGGAGATGAAGAGGAAATGTACTTAGGGTGTGAAGCACCTTCTTCATTTTTAACTACTAAAAAGTGAAGGTCTTGCATATTTCTCCTTGCACTTTAAATTCTGAATCTAACTGAAAAATCTTTGCAAGCAAACTCTTCTCAAGAGGTCCCGTTCTAAGTAAAGCGTTATCTGTGGATGAATTGCTTGTAAGTCTGACTTTGGGGCATTCTTAAATGTATCCTGGAGGCTGGACAGAAAAAGGTAGGACCAAATCTGTGTACTGATTTGTGTTTTTTCTGTGAGTAAAGATGACTGGCTTGCTTAGTCACACAATTACGAATGGCACTGAAGAGATTGGTAGGTTAGGGGAATCCCCACCAAACTGTCTCCTGGATTGTTTTAGAGGAAAAGATTGAACCACGTAGTAGATTTCTTCTAAGAAACGTCCTGTGGAGTTTTCCAAATGATTATGTTAGAAAATGTCCACTCTCTAGGCTGGTTTGAAACACTTAATGGATATTTTCCTGCTGATGCTTGAAACAAATCATTGACTTAGCCTCCAACATGTGCCCACATCTACACTCTTGAGTTTCCGTCTACATACGTGATAATTAACAATGACAAATTGTGTAAGGAATAAGAAGAATATGACCAGATTTTTCCCTGAGATGCTGGCATTTCAGCTTAGAATATTCAATAAGAAATGAAAGCAGGATTGCTTTCACTACCGTGTACTTCCAAATTTAAATGTGAGTATTAATTTCTGACAACAAATACGTCTGAAAGATAAAGTGTTTACACCATGAAAACAATTATAATTGTACAATGAAAACTCAAATGGCACTTGAATTCCATAATAAAAATTAGATCAAAAAGCTCCAATGCAAATAAAAGCCAACAGCAGAGAAAATCAGCATAAGGAGAAGGAAAACACAACATGGGGAGAAAATTCTGTAAATATAACGAGAATAAGACGAGCAGGACTGGCTCACTGACAGGTTGATAGTCTGAAAAGTCCCATTTTGATATAGTATCAAGAATGCAGGAAAAGTATTAGATTATTACCAATCTGCAATGAATTTTCAGCTGAGTCTGTGCTGTTTTGTAGGGTTGCAGGCTGTCCCCAGATGAGGTTAACGGAGATCCCTGAATGGATTGACCTAGCACATACAGAAACCAATGGCTAGCTCAAGACTACCATCCTTTGGTCTTCTCTCTTTAAAAATTACATAGCCCTTCTGAAAAAGAGCCTTGGGTTATTATCACAGATAATTGGATGTAGATGTTCCAGTAGTTTTTTGCTTCTTTTGAAGGCAGATCTGGTCCTATGAAAATGAAACTGAGTAACAGACAGAAAATAGCAGACGTCACTGTATGGAGAATTGAAGTATGGAGAAAAACATGAATTCATTTACTGGGAATTGGGGAAAGACATTGTGTGCAAAACATGACATTTTTTCTGTCAGTGCTGCACAGCAACAGTAGATGTATACATATGTTTTTACAGGAAATATCAGACAGAGAGAACACAGTTAGGCCAAATCACAGAGGAATTGTTTTCTCCATGAATCAGGTCTCTCAAAGTGAATTAAAACATTACCTTGAAACTAATGGCAATACTTACGGAAAACGTTATCACAATACTAGAATTCCAGTCTTATGAAGAGCAGGGCTATTAGAGAATCACAGAATCGTAGAATATCCTGAGCTAGAAGGAATTAAAAAACCTTGGAAGATCACTTTGGGGAGAAGTATTTTAATAAAATATATCTTTATTTGGTAGAATGTTTCACATCCACCAAGGCACAAAATGCCTTATCTGAAGTCAGTATGTTTCAATGTTAGCAGGGGATAGATACCATAGCCTGTTTAGCATTAAAAATCAACAATATGAATGTTGTTGGTGCTAGTGTCTAAAAAATCTAGGCAAAAGTATTTTAAAAATATTAGGGAAAAACTTTGAAACAATTGTCTTTAAATAATATGTTTTTCTAAAACAAGGAATAGAAGTTCATGTTTTCTGTCCTTGCCCTGCAACCGTACTAATTAAAAAGTGATTGGAAAAAAAATCTCAACTCCAAAACTCTGAAATATATCCCAAGATTCATGAACTCCTATAAAACAAGAAGCTTTAAAGTGGAAACAAATACTGTAAGATCCATGATATAACGCTCATAACAGGAAGTACCTACAAAGGATATTATGGTGTTAAAACCAGGAAACTTTCTAGTGTTTTATTCTTCTTGGAAGAATGAAGAAAAGAGGGTGGAAATGGAAGATTTTATGTAGAAAAACCTGTAGACACTTCATGGCTGTAGCACAGGAGGTATCACACCAGCCACAACTTAGTCTGCTTCTGTGCCAACAGTTTTGCTGTTAATTTATAATTTTATTCTATTTTATGGGCAATACATTTCAATGAGAATTTGATTATGTCAAAAATTCCAGACAATGGAAATACAGAGTAAAAATGAACACCATGTTTCCCCATCACTGTCTGCTACATTGCCAAACTTTTTTCCATATTTTAATACAAGAAAAAGAGTATTTTGGAACTTCACCTGCCTTTCTTATGGTTAGCTCTCATGGGTATCTTATAGTTTGTAAGTCATTCATACATGCAGACTGTGGTTTTTTTGGAAAGCTGGAATACCAGTTTGTACCAGCTTGAAATATGGCACAAGAAACAAGAAGGAAACATTGGTCTCCACTGCATATTGCAGTTCATGTGGAATTTGCAATGAGAAAATATCTTTTTTAGGTCTCTCTTTCCAGGCTCAGAATTCCTCATATATGTCAATTCAACAGTCTATCAAGGAAAAGAAAAGGAAGACAGAATTATGCTGATTTTAGAAACAGGGACATGAACAGCTATGAAGGAGAACAGATGTCCTGAGGAAAATATTTGTTATCATCTCCAGAAAATTATTTTAACACGTGTCCTGAATATTTATATTATTACTGGGGTGTTTAGGCAATATACAGCTGATAGTATTACAGTTAAGGCTTTCAATAAAGTCCACTGTAGTGTTTGAGAAAGGCCAGCCCAGAACAGCTATTCCTGGCTGTGGGAACCCAGGACATCCCTTTGGCTGCCCTAGGAGCTCAGGAAACCCTGGCCAGACAGTCTGGGAACTGAGCAAGAAGGATTGACCCCTGTCCAGGGGAATGAACAGGGGGGTTTTGCCTCCGTCCATGGGGGTCACAGACCATGGCTCAAAGCAGAGATGAATTGCAAATCTCAAGAATGTGAAATCCAGTAGTTTACCTTATCACAGAATGAGAAATATATAGTTTTAGGGTTTTGTGATAGAAGTAGATGGAGACAAGATGGAGATTTTGGGGCAGTTCCTAAGGCTTTTCTTCTTCTTCTTCACCTCCATTTTCTGCTGTGACATTAGCACAATGTGGCTTGGGGAGATTGGGCCAAGTGGACATGACCTGTTTGATGTGGATGGTGGACACTGGTAGGAAATGGTAAACAATATGTTCATAATAATCTGTATATAAGGGGGCAACATTTCAAGAGACAGGGAGTTCCTGATGGCCGGTGTTCAGAACAGTCCTCGCTGAGGACAGAGCGAACTGTGAGATAAGAAAAATAATAAACACCATGATAGACCTTGGAAAAACTGAACCTTGAAGCCTCTGTCTCTTTCTTGCATCTGCCCTGAAGCATCCAGAAGGGCAAAAAGACTCTGACCACCTGAATATCGGAACTCGTAATCCAATACCTGGCTATCCTCTTCTTGGGCAAATCGAACTCTTGCGTACAGGGTAGATGAGTACTCACACCATGAGGAGTAATTATTTCCTTTTGCTAATTCAGAAAGGAATCATTAGTGTTTGGTGGGGAACTCCTGCATGGGTTTACCAAATTAAAAAACTGAATGAAAGTGTGAAACAGATATGTTGCAGGAGTCAAAGTACCAAGATTTTAATAATTTTGAATTTACACTCTAATTACTTGAAGTTGTACCCGTCAGCTCATTATCTATTTGGACATCTGTCTCTCTAGAGGTGTAACACCACTGAGCATTAGTTTCTTCTTCCTTCCCTTTCTTCAGAAGACTCAACAGCTAATGTCTGTCAGAAATTTTTGAGAGGAAAGGGGGATCAATAATGTGCTTTTTCCTGTTTGCATTTGCATGCAGACAGGAGTATGTAATGGAGGCCAAAGGGCCTTCCTTGTGTCATATTTCAGATTGTACAAACTAGTTTTCCAACTCTCTCGTACAATATAATCTCCAAAGTGTCCTTGGAGCAGGCTGAAATTTGCTTTAGAAAAATGTAAAAACAGTTAATTTTGAGCATTTCAGAACTTCCCTCTACCCTGAAATTTTGTCTTATAAAACAAAGTAAATGATTTGTGCCAACATTATCCTTACTGATCACTGGTAACATCCCCTAAATCCTGGAGATCCAGTGGTCAGAAGGAGTAGCCAATTACATCCTCCATGATGTGTAGCACTGATGAAGCATATCTTTATCTGTAGGAGAGTGATGGGTTGGTTTTTTTTGTTTGATTTTTGGGTTTGATTTTTGTTGGGCTTGATTGTTATTTTGTTTATTGTTTTGTTTGTTTTGGATTGTTTGGGTTTTTTTTGGCAGGGAAAATGACAATGTTACAGTAGGTTTGTAAGGGTCAGTTGCAAATTCATAGGATCATAGAAAGGTTTGGGTTGCAAGAGACTTTAAAGATCGTGTAGTTCCAACTACGTGGGCAAGGAACCTTCCACTAGACCAGGTTACTCAGAGCCCCATCCAACCCGGCCTTGAACACTTCCAGGAGTAGGGAACCCAAAACGTCTCTGGGTGATGTTCCAATGTCTTATCACCTTCACAAAGAATTTCTTCCTAATGCCTAATAATCCCCTTTCCTCTGACAGTGTGAAGCCATTCCCCCATCCTATGACTACATGCCTTTGTAAAAAGTCCCTCTCTCACTTTCTTGTAAGTCCCCTTAAGTCCCCCTTAGTCATGAAGCCTGATTATCAAGACATCTTTGCAGATACCAACATGAATAACAGTGTTTAGTAATTACATAGCACTGGTACAATGTGTAGGCAAAGTTTAATCACTTAACACCCTCAAGTGTGCCAACGCCCCCTCCACCGCACCAGCACTGTGGAGGAGGAAACAAAGGAATTATTTCTGTTGCTTTGTAAGAAAGGGAGACTGAGAGGTGAAGTGTGATAGAAGGTCAGAACGACAGCTCAGAGAGAGTTTTCCAACCATGGGCTGCTTTCCTGGGGCAGTGATAATAGAGAAAGCCACTGTATTTTAGTGAAATGGAAATCAAGCAGAGATCTGCTGAACTGGCATGGGCAGTTCTTCACTTAACCACTCAGCACTCTGAGGAGTATGCATAAAACAAACCAAAAAAAAAAAAAAAAGAAAAGAAAAGAAAGGGAAAAAGCTGTAATCAGGGGTCATAGTAAAATCTGACATGACTCTGCAAGGGCATCTTCGGGTATTTGGTGTAAGGTGTTACATGAACAGAGGGGTGTGAAACCTCTGCTTTGCATGAAGAGTCAGATGACTTCCAGGCAGCAAAATGAAAAAATGCCTTGGTTTCACTTCCTTTTGTGTTAGGACCAGATGATAATCCAGCTGTGACTATGGAGTCTCACAGAAGGACCACTTCAATTCTGTACAGCACAAGATTTTTCAATCCTATTCTGGCACCTCTTTGAACTAGGACAAGTGCTCAGATAAAGAGCTTGTGTTAGTGTTGAGTGTTCAGTCCTCTTCAGCATGCACTCCACAGATATCTGCTAAAGAACACAAATAAAAAATTGCATGCTCTTAGGTCACTTGAAAAGTGCAGAGATTTTCAGGATACCTCCTGTGTTTTTTGTAATGATGTTGGTTCTCAGGACAGGCAGTACAGGGGAGCCATCTGAATCTGGATCTTCCTCACAACCTGACTGTTCACGGTTCTTGGGCAACAAGATGTACACTGGACAATGGTGATCTGGTTCATCACTTTTGGGCAAAATGGGAAGCAAAACAGCACTGGAAGAGAGACACAGGACCCTCATGTTCCAACCACCTGCTTTAGGAGGTTGCCTAATTTCAGAATGATTTGGAGACATGATACTGTGTGTCAACAGAAGAGAATATTATGAGACTAGTATGTCAACGTTAATGTGGCACCATTTATTAAAATGTAAGGGATTTGGAAAAGGAATGCTACATTTCTGTATTAAAATACATTTCAGTGCAGCTGATGATTTAATACAGAACATTTGATGTTTTGTGTGATAATCTGAATGTGGAGATTAGTAAAAGGTCTGAATCTAGCCTCCCCAGACAGGAGAGTGTACCTAAAATTCAAACCTGCACTCAGAAGATAGCATAACAGAGATGGCTTTTTTCTTTTCTTTTTGCTTGATTTCTTGCCTCAGTTTATGATAAAATACTTGTAGCACTGCACTGTGGGCAAAGCACTGCAATGGGACCAGGAGACCCCATTTGTGCTTCTAGATTTGCCTTTCTCAGAGGCGAATTATCATGAATCATCCCATTGCTCTGTGCTTTTATTTTCTTACCTGCAAAATTGGATGCTTGGCAAGTGGCCTTCTCTGAAGTGTGAGGAGATCAACTAACCTGCCAAACCTATAACCAGTATTGGCAAAATGTGAGTTGGCAAAATCCTTTTTTTCTGATACTTCATCCACCTGTTATGCTTAGAAGTTTAGTTGTAATGTGAGACCAAAGGGAGGTCATCTGAGGGGCACAGCTTGCTGTGGATGTGTGTCTGACAAGTTTAACAGGGCAGCCTAATCCAGCACAGTCACTCTGAATGAATAGTTCCCTGTAGAAGGCAACATTCCTGACTCAATATTTCACCTCCTGGAATTACATCATCTGTTTGGCTGGAAAATTACAGCAATTAGTTGTGTTCAACTTTGATGTGATTTGTTCTTAATGTGTTTGGAAGACTGAGCTGTTTGAGTAAAGAATCTTTCCCAAACTTCCTTCTTTCACATCTTCTTTTCACTCTCTCTAGTAATTCAGCTCAAAAGCACTGTTCAAATTAGAACCTGTAATGGCAAAAACTGGGCTTCATGACGCAGTGCCTCTTCCAGTTGTATGTTTCTGACTGCATAAAGTAACATAGGTAACAAGAATCATTTTCACTCTCCCACTTTACATGTCCTCCATTGCTCCATGGCCAGTCAATGAACTTCAGCAGGTGTCCCCATCTTGTAAAACATGCTTGATTTTCCTCTGTGTGTAAGATTACGTTTAGCTGAGCCATGCCATGTCTTTGTGCTTGCTTTGCATAGCAATCCAGATGTTTCAGTCCATAGGTTTATTTGGTGTGCTGGCATTTGTGAGTTCACTTTGAATTTTGGTGGGACCTCCATTTTGTCACCATCCCTGGAGGTAATTAAAAGGCATGTGACTGTGGTGTTTGGGAACATGGTTTAGTGGCAGATTCAGTAGTGCTAGGCTAGAGGTTGCACTCGATGACCTTAAGGGTCTTTTTCAAACTATGATTCTAATTTTTGGCACAGAATCACAGAATAAAAATGATTTGAGTTGGGAGGGACTTTTGAAGATCATCTAGCCCAACCTCTCTGTCATGGGGTGGGCATGTTAACTTTGCATTTGTTTACCGTGCTTTGAAGCATCCTTGAATAGCGCTATTACCTTACCTTCATGCCAACACTTCCAGCAACTAAGTTATTTTATCAGTTTTAACTTCTTAAACTAAAACAAAGATGTGCATTGCATCATGTTACTACCTCAAGCAGACTACAGTATTAATTGTTGTGCAGTACCATGTTTGTTGTGAGATGTGCCCCATCTGTCTATGGGACAGCATCTGTCTATGACAGCATCTGTCTATGCTGCTGCTCACAGCAAGTTCTTGCACACACGGCCTGCTGTTGTTGGTGAAATTTGGTTCTTCTCCCTGAAAAATGACAATTTCCCTTGTAGTAATAGTCTAACTCTGTTCCACAGATGGAGGTCCTCTTTCAAGCAGCAAATGAAAAAGATTTGATGGCATTAGTGGTCATTAGCTCAGATGGAAGGAGCTTCTGGGTAGAATTCCTTCCAAGGAATATCCAAAGTGTTATGTGGGCCTGAGATGGCGAATTCTGGTCTTACCTGTTGGAAGCCACTTTAATTTTCATGTTTCTGATGAACTACAGACACCTTCCATTGCAGCCTGTGTGAACTGAGCCCACAAGTGCCCTCTTCCTGATTCTCTCTTTTCTTTTCCCTATGGGCCCTTTCTTTCTTTCCCTTGTAGGCTCCTACCTACCCTGCATTCATGTACTGCAGTCTAAAATGATCTGATTTCTTCATAAGACTCTTCAGAATAAGCTCTTTTCCCATTATATCCATCAAAGCAGACTTTAGTTCCTATACAAAGCCATTTTCTCCAGCTATCCTCAATACAGCTGTTTCAGGATTCTGTATGCACTGGGAGACCACCCTGTCTCTCTTCTTCAATGGGGCTTGTTTTCACCTGTGTCCTTCTGTTTTCACTGCTACACAGATTTGTGCAAGTGAAATGACAGATGGGGAATTTTAATCACTGCCAAGCAGAAATGAGTGTCTTAAGTACTAAATACTCTGCTCCCATAGATAGTAGACAACCATAGAAGAATTTAATATAATACATCATTGCTTTCATGTTGGAACCTTGTTTGTCCTATTCTGAATCTGGAGGTGAAGAATGCAAAAGCAGAAGAGGTGCACTTTAGCCCATGGAAAGGATGCAAACAGTATTTCACAAAAGGACAGCAGCAGAAAGAATGCTTAAATCTCTAGGTGCCTGTATAGAACGCCACAGCAAACTCAGTGGTTACTTTAAAAGAATACCAGAAATGAGTTGACTGTTGCACTGACCCTTTAACCACAAGATAAGATTTTTTTTTTTTTAAATGGTGTGTAAGAATAGGTTTGAGTGTGTCAAAATGCGTACTCCTCGACCAGCATGGCAATTTCCTCCTTTTCCCCAACCACGTGTAAAAGAAACCAGAATCTGCCACGTAAATGTTACCCATTGATGAACCACTGAAAATTTTTCCAGGGCCATACTTTAACAAGATGCTTTCGAGGGATTCCCTTGATTAGCCAAAAAAATGAAGGGTTCTTA
Source organism: Pycnonotus jocosus (assembly GCA_013400435.1). Lineage (NCBI taxonomy): Eukaryota > Metazoa > Chordata > Aves > Passeriformes > Pycnonotidae > Pycnonotus > Pycnonotus jocosus. Next base: position 512,646 of record VWYP01026343.1, read on the forward strand.
TCTAACACTATCTAGTCTAAATATACACAGTCGGTGATGACGAAATAAAAAAATTTCAAGACCAGGTATAAATACCACTGACAGGCTGATGAAGTTCTGTCGTCTACTTGCTTCTAATAGAAGATTTACCTATTAGAAGTTGAAGCTCTCTACTCCTAGGCTTGTTCTCCCAGAACTTATCTGAGCAGTTTAACTAAACTATCATCAGGAATATGGCTTTCCAAACCTACAGCTTGTTTGTTCTGTCTGTCATCATGATTTCTTTTGGACATGTAGAAAGTAGATTGAATCTTCTTCAACTTCAAAATGATATAGACAAACTGAAAGCTGATTTTGTAAGTATGGTCTTCTACTGCATTTCTCCTCTCCTGCTGCTTGTGCTTTACATTTAGTCCAAACTTAAGCACTGCTTGACATACTCTGTGTGTACCAATAGAGGGTAATCATGGAACTAATTTTTAAAGCATATCTTTTTTTAACAAGAATATGGATAATTTTTTTGTTTGTTTTACTATGTTCTTTCATTAACCTGATTCAGTTTTTCAGTAGTCATAGTTATTGTAGTAATTTTCATTTATTTTAGGGATGTTCTTTCTTTCACAATAGCTTCTTCTAGCTCAATTCACCTTTCATTACATGGAACACTTTGTAACAAGAAATCTTAATGCAATTTATGGTGAATATACAAATCTTTATTCAGTTCTGACTAGATGCAATTTACTGACTTTTTAAATTTTATGATAACAATGTCAATGGGAGATTTAGTACTAGTTAGCAATATAAAAATATTGTAGATGAACCTTTGCTTTAAAAAATGCATTTGCTACTTAAGCAATTTTAAGTTGTAGTGGTGTGTTGCTCAAAGGTGATTTCTGCTTCTTATTCTTTTTCATCCTCCAGTTTACTTCCACATGTGTGACTATGCTCTGGCATGGGAGGGTAATCTGGCATGATATTCTTTCTTGTCAAATAGAATTTGGGTAACTTGATAACTGTAATGTTAATTCACCAGTCTAATGGGAGACATTAAAGTAGTACACACCTGAATTTAGCAGGGATTAATAAGAGGCAGCAGTCTCTTATTAAAGAAGTGACAATACAGTCACTTTCAATTAACAGCTTTTATTTTCAACATATTTTTGTTGGGTTTTTCCCCCTCTGAATGCATGGAAACAACTGCAACAGTCTGCTTCTGTTTTCAGCTCTGATTTTTTCATGATTTTGTCATAATTTTGTGCGAATGACAGTTGAAATTCAGTAGTCAGAGAACCACCCTGAAGTGGTAAATACTAGTGTGATATTTCAGTGTTTGCAGGAAACTGGCTGTAAAAGTGGCATTATGTCTTAAATTTGTGATTAGCATAGACCAGGGAGAGTCTTACTAGAATATATATAACTCTGTGGAAGACATCCTGAGCCATGGTGAGCTTTTTGCACTGGCATTAAAACTTTGCTCCATAGCAGGTGCTCCCCACCTTTCAGAAGTAGTAAAAATGAGTTTGGTAGTGTGTTTAGCATGGGGAGCCAATCAGCCTAGGGGTTTCCTGTCAGATTGCAAGTTTTCTCTTTGCATTCACTGTGTTTAAATTACAGAGCAGGTAAAAGAAGGAAATAGTCAGTGTTGTTTACAAAAAGGAAAAAAAGACACACAGAAGAGGAAATGATTCAGTTTGTCTTTCCTTGGTAGGAGAGTTGTATTGCTCTTTGCTTCCTAGAACCAGTTGCCAACATTTGATGGTTAAACTCTGTGCCTGTGAGCCCCTCAGTAGCCTGCCTACTAACCTTGCATACCCCCATACCTGACCGTGGGCTACTGGGGTATTCTCCAATCCTGCAAATTATAGTTTCATACTAAAAACAGCTCCTTCTTGTTCCGTTGTTGTTGTTACTGAGACTGTATGAATTTAGGGGTCACAGATTACAAACTGCTGGACTTTAACTTACCAGATAACATGCCAAGATCATACCTTATGATTTTCTAGCCAATTGCTGTGCTGATGAGCTTTTATTTTCATCTCTGAATAGCAAAATTTACAGGGAGCGTTCAGGAAAATCGATGTGCTAAACATCTCTCTTCAGATGAGTTATAGCAGAAGACATTGAAAAGAGGACTAATACCATTTCTGATACCAGGCAGCTGAGCAATGGGACTTGGTGACTAGAGAAGTGAAAGCATTGTGATAGCTATAGACCAGATGTGAAAAATCTGAATTTTGATGTGCATTTGAATAAAGAACACAAATTTGCCTTGTAATAAATATTGTTTGTGTAATAGATATGTTTGTTTTTCTTGCAGAACTCAAGTCATTCTGATGTAGCTGATGGTGGACCTATTTTTACGGAGAGGCTGTCAAGCTGGACAGAGGTGAGTCAAAACCAGATATGATGAAGCATCTCAGGGGTTTTTTTGGTACAAAGCAGCTCCCAGAACCAGTTAGTTGCGGTAGAACAAGCATGAGCAGAGTTCTCTTCAGTAGCTTGAAAATGAGACAAAAATCCCCATTAAAAAAGCTTTATACTGCACCATGAACTGACCCAGAGGTACAGCCAAGCCTGAGACATGAATTGCAACATCTTCTTTTTCATCTTGTTTCAAGTGGCAGAGAATGCCTGCATGCTGTGTTTTATCTTCCTTCCTTTCCCTGCTGATGGGCACTCACAGACCTTTCTTTTTGATGGTATTTTTCAACAGAGAAATGAAAAAAGGATCATCCTGAGTCAGATTATTTCCATGTACTTGAAAATGCTTGAAAATACTGACAGGTCAAAGTCTCATGTCAGGAACATAGCTGAGGAGCTTCATACTCTGAAAGAAAGCCTTTCTGATGGCTCAAAGAAGATGGAAGATCTCAAGGACCTGACTAAACTTCAGGTAAGGCTCTTCCTTTGCCTCCAAATCTTGTGGCATTGTATTTTCCAGTTGTGATTTGAGTGTGATTTGAGCTAATAACACTTCAGTAACCTGTATGGTAATCCCTGTGTAACTCAGTTCGTGCTGGAAAACCAAGTATTTCCAGCTGCAGGGGCTGCTCCAGGTCTATAGTGTGGGGTAGTGCTGAGTCTTGCTGCAATTTGGCACAGAGGTGGTGGCAGCACTGTCCCACAGTCTGTACACCAGAGCTGCCACTGACACAGCCCTTTGTGGCATAAAAATTGGTTGGCAAAGTTGTGCCTGGCTATGGAATGCTCTGTGGCACTTGGAATGCCCTGGGAGCACTTGGCTCATGGTGCTTGTGCCACTGGCACAAACCACCGACCTCCTCAGAGCTCTGCAGACAGTGCCCCGGTGGAGCCAGCTGCCTCCAGCTACAGGGCAGCTCTGTTTCACAAAGGATAGCCGGTCTGGGGCAGGTTGCAAAGTAGCACAGAAAGTGGAAAACAAAAATCTGTGATGTAGTGGCTCTTTGTGGTGGGAATTAGGTAGCAGGGAATTGAAAATTGCAGATGTCCTTCTGTTTTACCCTGGTAGCAGGGCAGCCTGTGTGTTGTGGTCAGTAAACAATTATAGCTCTTGGCATGACTCTAGTTCCACTTGTTTCTTGCTTATTACAGATGAGTGACTTGAAAATTCAGCGCAAGGCTGTGAACGAGCTGTTCAGTGTCTTGCAAAAACTGGGGGATACCTCGAGTTCTCACAAAAGGAAAAGAAGACAGTTTCAGAGGCTGTGCAAATGCTAATGCCATCTTATGATCTTCTGTACTGAGCTACTGTGCAAATCTTGTTGGGACAAGAATTTTTTTATTTCAATCTTCCTATTGATTTTTTATACATTTATTTATTAATATTTAAGTGTCTTAAGTAATTATTTATAAAGAAATACTAATCAAAATATTTATACTCCCTAATATTATATAAGAAATGACTTTGTCTTAAAATCCTGTCTATTTGTTATATGTTTGTTGATCTGAAAATACAGAATGAGGCAATGTTTACCCAGTTTCCATATGGAAATCTTGAAATTACATTATAATGGTACCCAGCTTTCCATCTGGTGCTGTCTTGAGAGAGAGATGTTATGAGATTAGTCTCATCTATTTGGCATGGAGATACAACCACCAGTATGGGGAAGTTGCTCTGTTCAGGAAAATATATTTATGTCTGCTTACTACTAAACATATCTAAACACAAATCAAGCAAGTAGACACGTTTAAAGATGAGTAAATGTTGAAACAAATTTCTGAACTAGAGGACTGATGATTAATTGCTGGTTACTATTATTATTATTATTATTGTTGTTGTTGTTGTTATTATGCACTGAAGTTACCAGGAGGGCAGTCTGCTTAACATCTCAAGATTATGTGACTAACTCTATTGCACTGACTTAACTTAAACTCTCAGACTTTAAAAATTATTGTTGGGGTTTTTTTGTACTGAACCATTCAAATGTGTCTGTTGTAATTTTATTTATTTGGAGGTAACAGTATGGAAGTTTTTGTCTCAAGGACTATATTTTTGCACTGGAATATTATTAAAAAGTTTGTATTTTTCAACTGAGATTTTTGAAATTTGAATGTTGAATAAATAAATAAATAAATAAATTTTAAAAGTGTGCTTTTATGTTTATTCACCATTATCTATGTGAAATGTAAAATGATAATTTTGTTTTTGTTCTACATTTCACAAAGGACAGTCCTTTGTGAAAGTAAAAAATTCTATTCTACATTTTCACAAAGGATGGTCCTTTATTTCTACAGAAATATGGCAGAAGAGTCTAAAACTCTCAAGTTTTTCTTGTATCTGTTTGAGAAAACATAATTTTGCTCGTGGGAAGGCAGTGATCATTTGAAATCTGTTGTTACTCTGATCTGAGATAAAAAACACTCTCAAGTTTGTCTGCAGGTCAAAGTTCCAGAGCCCAGACTGATCTCAGGCCGTGTGCTGGGCTCTCTGCAAGTGATGTAGGCTGGGGGCCTGGGGCAGCTTGGGCAGGTCTCATGGGCTTCCAAATCCTCTGCTCCTCAGGGCTCTGCCATGCAAATTACCTGGGGGTAGGCTGGCTGAACTGACTGGGAACAGGGCAGATTTTCCTTGGCATTCCTGCCAACACGAGACTTCCCCTGAGCTTTGTAGGTCCGACAAGTTTAGTTGCAATTGTTGCAGCCGTTCCTACCGCCATGGGCTCAGCTGCCTCCCGTGGTTCAAGGTACATTCATTCATGACCACATTTGGCAGTCATAGCAAAGTGACTTTGTGATCCTGGAGACTCCAGCTGGTTTTGAAGGAAACAGCTGTTCTTGTTTATATTCATCACACACATGCATATGCATGGGAGATGCAAGTGAAATTTCTCCTGTAAGATTTCTCCAGTTCCAGGACCAAGCATGAGAAGCCTCAGTAGGCATTTAATACAGACAATGTGTCCTTCTGTGCTCATGCTCTATCATGAGAGACTAACTCTCCTTTGGGGATACACAGCCAGGTGCAGCGAGTTCTGTTAAAAAAGAAAAAAAAGAAAGAAAAATATATTAAAGAAAAGGAAGAGGGGAAGGGAAGGGAAGGGAAGGGAAGGGAAGGGAAGGGGGAAAAACAGAAGAGTTAAAGTTTCATTAGTCATTGGCAGGGAGACTGTTTCCCCACTACTCCTAAGTGAATTAATACTCTAGTTCTTGAATTTAAAGCCAAGGCTGGTTAGAAAGTTCTTTATTAAACTATAAACTGAAAAAATCTACAGTCCTTCTGTACCTTGCTGTGTGGTTCCATGGAAACACAATTAAGGCAATTGCATCCAGAAGAAATAGCATTTCCCAATCCAACCTGCTTTAGTTGTGTATACCCAACACTGTGCTCTGCTGTACCCTGCATTCCTAAAGTTATGACATTAAATTTGGCTGAAAACAGCAAATGTTTTGTGGGGAGAGTTTGCTCAGTCACAGAGTTTCCTGGGTTCTTCTCATCCTAGTGTGGAGCAGCAGAGAAGGAATGAGCAGTTCAGAGATGGAATAGCAGCTGTCACTGCTGAAAAAATGTGTTTGTATTTCAGTAGTTTGATGATTTGGTTTTTGTTGTTTAATTGATTAATTGGGGTTTTTTTTCTTCTTTTTTTTTCCTCCAAAGTATCCTCCTGACTCTAGACATTGTTGAGATTCAGAGTGCTACCATAGTTATCTAACCATTCAAAGAAATCTAAACAATAGGTTTCTCATATTGACCTGACTTTTCCCTGCCTAGTGTAAGTCTGTGCAATTTCTACAGGGTGTTCAAGATAAACTGCTGAATATTCCTCACTTTGTTCCGTTACTGTGATAATTGTGTTAGATAAGAATATCATAAAAATCAGCCCCTACAATGCCTTTTTTTTTCATCCCATCCCATCCCATCTCATCTCATCTCATCCCATCCCATCCCATCCCATCCTATTCCATTTTTTTGGTATGATATATAATTGTATACTATATAAATTAGGTGAATCACTTTTAACATGAAAACCTGTTTTCTCTTCTCTGACATTCACAAAATCCTGGATCTCCTTTTCTGTGTCATTCCTCACAATATCCAAGTGACACGGGCACTTCCAGCTAAGCTAAATGTAAGGGTAAAATGAATTTTAATGGCTACCATAGATATTTCTATAGAAAAACGTATCAGAAGTTTTGTACATTTTTGACTGAAGGTCAGTGCAATTTCTGCCACCTACACGATCCGAGAGTGTTAATATATGTGCATGCTTGGGAGTGAAAAGATATAATCTACTCTTTAGCAGATAAAATTAGAAAGGGAAAAAGTCAAAAGGAAAGACAAATGTCTGAGAAACTCACTTTGTTTTATGCATCATTTCCGTAGCACATTAATTCTGTCCTTATTCTCTATTCCTGCATACTACCAGCCCTGATTTTAATCTGCCGTTTTATCAACTTGCCACTCTGTATTTTATAGTCCTTTAGTAGTTTTCTGGAGCTGGACCTCTTCTCTGTGTCCTGCATAACTTAGTACATCAGCAAATTAGTTATGAATATTAACAGCTTACTATATCACCAAATTTAATTGTGAATATGAATGACTAAGTTAACATGAATAACCTAGTACATCAGCAGACTTTATTCACAACTCCCCCTGTTTCTCAAACTGCTGAAGGCTACATTTTAAATCATGCCACTATTAAGGTTGGAAAAGACCTCTAGGACCATGGAGTCCAACTGTTAATGCAACACCATTGTATTCACCCCTAAACCATATCCCCAGGTGTCACATCCACATGCCTTTGGAACATTTATAGAGGTGGTGATCCCAGCACTTCCTTGTGCAGCCTATTCCAGTGCATGGCCAATGGCACAGGCCCCAAGAAAGCCCTCTCATGACTGAATCCACTTAACTGCAAAACCCATTCACTGATTCCTGCTCCTTTTTTCTTATATTTTAACCAACTGCATATTTATATGAGGAATTCTTTATCACGTAATAGCTCAACTTCTTTGGTGGCTTTACAGTGAGACTCATCAGGGATTCTTTTGAAGCTCAAAGACATGGTTGTGTTTTGTCTTCCCCTTGTCTATACTCCCTGACTCTTCACTAAACTCTACTATAAACAGTAAGTGTGGTATGTCATGTCACAAATGTCACAATATTTGCTATTTTCTTTTGCACCACATCCATGGGCCCACTCTCTCTTGGTACTGTGCAGTAAGGATCTCAGTTTTACTGTTTTCAGTTTTCTGGGATTCCCTTGAGGCCTCTTGGAAAATTCATGTCCGAGAAGTCCACTTTGTGCATTCCTGGTGTGGGGGCAGACTCAAGAGTGGGTTGGATCTTGCACACTCCAAAATCTGTAGTTCAGCCTGAGTCCTGCAGGCCTCCTAGGTGAGGACTGTCAGCTCAAATCTGTCCTTGCCATCATCTTCCTCCTCTGGTCTAGGAGTGACCGTGGGATTTTTTTATTTTTTTTTTTTTTGTAAGTGGGAAGTAGAAATAGTAAAAAAGTCTAAAAAGGTCTGGAGGTGTAAAACCCGAAACTTGTCAGATGTGTGTGGGATTTTCAGCTGAAAATAGCTAATCATACAAAACCTCTCACTTCTTTGTTGTCTTGTGTGGGGCAGAGTAATACCAACAACTTCTCAATGCATGGGATGCATGTAGGCTGCTGAGGTAGGTGAGGTGCAGCACAATGGCCTTGCAGCAGCAAAAATATTACTTCTGAGTGTCATGAAAGATAGCAAAATAAGGCCATTTGTCTTCCAGATTCTCTTTCATTCTTTTATTTCCACAGTTCCCTCTGACAGTGAGAAGAGACTTCCTGGCAAGCAATAAGGAAGGTATATGCCAAAAATGTACTTGCAGAAAAAAGTAGAGTAGTTCCTTGCTCCATAGCAAAACCAGCTGCGGCTGTGTAGTGGTCACATTATCCAGAGGGAAGCTAGAATCAAAGAGGGCTCCCTTCCCCGTCTCACAAAGTGGGAAGGAACCTCCTGCACCACTCTGTGCTCACTGCTCTCACAGGCAAACACCATTTGTGAGATTTCCCTCTATATCCCTGGTCAAAGATGACCTTGACCTCCTAAAACAGAAAGCAAACCAGTCAGGTAAATCTGTTCTCTAAATCAGCCCTGGGTTGTGAGTTCTTCACAGGTTGGATCTAGGGTATCAAAAAGATGCAGTAAAATGTATCTCTATGCATAAACACTTCTGCAGAAAAGTATTCTTGAAAAATATATCATCATATACAATGAACCCAAAGCCAATGATAGCAAAAGAAAGTAATTTCACAATTGATGGTTTTATTTTATCCTAAGGCTGTTAATGTCACCAGAGGGAAGGAAATTCCTCCCCAGAGTCACCCTTCTGGTAGGTTCCTGAAGGTCAAACATTGCTAACAGGCAGCTGTCCCTCTGGGGCATGCACAACAGTCTTCATTCCACTTCCATGTCTTCCTGCATTATCATATGATGTCCTCCTCCACAGATTTCTGGTTGCATCCTTAAAAACTGAAGACATCAATGATTTATGATCTCATAAGGACAAATTTAGACTTCCCACTTTCACTGCATCTTTAGAAGGACTACTGAACAGAAACACTATGCAAATAATGGTACTCTAGCAATTAAAATTTATTCTCAGGAATTTATAAGATATTTTATCCCCACTTCAGCTACATGATTACACTATTTCAAGGAATCATGATGACAAATTGAGTTTTAAATACCTACATTGAAAATTTGGCTATCAGGCTAAACAAATGCTAGAGAACTCCCTCTTACCCAATTCATTGCAATAACCATGAACAGTTCTTTACTATCTCCAGTGAAAAGCCAGTGATATGCTGTTCCCTTGAGGTATATAATTCCTTGTGCAGTTGGTGCTGCTCAAGTTTTCTGTTACAGGTTGATTGATATAAAAATTCATAAAAGTCAAAGGGAAGATTCCTTTTGATTTAAAAGTCATTGGAATTGGCTAACTGGATTCTGGATACCAATGTAAGGTGCTTTTTTAAAAAAAACCCCAAACCCTCATAACTAGAGTGAGATACCCAAACAAACTACTCCAATAGATGAAAAAGTATAGAAGAGGTTGATAATTTAAAATAGATCCTGCATTTTAATGAATTTGTATCAACACTAATCAGCAGTGTTCACATTATTTGCTGAGAATATTTCTATTTTCCTGAAATAGTCTCAGAATTCCTCACATTTGAAACTGGTATACAGTCTTGGGAATTTTGAAGAATGTGAATTGCTTCATATCATCAGTAACCCATTACACACCATGGGCTCTGTTTAATTTAAATGGTCCAGGCTTACTATCTTTTGGTTCCTAAATCATGCTTCTTTTTTGGCCACTCCAGACACTCTGGCAATACCTTTTACTCAATGATGGAAAGATTCTATTACTCACTGTAAAGCTAAACTGTTTTGGTTTTGATTACAAATAAATATGTTAAAGTCCTTTCCCTTATTTAGGACAGTAGAAAAACGTTTGGAATAAAGTGACTGTGAATTTATGGAAAGGCCATAATTTATTGATAAATGACAAAACTCTTAAGTTACATAAAATATAATAAAATTGTTAATTTAAAATGCACACAGTAGCTTTCAGAGATTTATAGAAAATACTTAAAATGCTGTCAACTGCCCTATGTCATTCACGTGCTTGTTCTCTTAGTTTGTTCATTAACAGAGCAGTTTAATAAAAACGATCTATGAATGAACAAGTTGTTGTGATTTATCATCTGACACAAACGAGCAATGGGACCAAAAGTCCAGCTGGTGAAATTCATGTCGCCTATCTAGTAACCCGGGTATTTTTTTTCCCATAGACTTTGTAAAAATCATTTGCTTCTTAGATGGTGAAAAAACTGATGTGGTTTTCAGATGGTGTTTATCACAAGTGGCTAGTGATATGGATATAAACGGAAAAAGCTATTCATTTTAAAACCTTGAGCTGGTCTTAGCAAGCTAGCTCTTCATTTCAGAGAGTTCTTATGAATTCTAAAATTACGTATAGAACAACCGCACAAATGCTACATAAGCACACTTTAGGGAAAGAACAGCAATTAAAAGAAGAAATTTTCATGCATTTGTGCCTGTATCAAAAATAAGCTACACAGAGATGGGCAAAATATGCATCTTTTAATCTGAACAGAGAAAAGCAAAGTCTCAAATGAAGAGGTGAAGTCCCTTCAGCTAAGTAGCTTTTGTTCAGTGACAGAAGTTTTTTTTCTCAGCAAGCCTTTCACATGCCCTTCAAAAAAAACCCACACCAAACAAAACAAACCCCAAACTTAAATATGCACATTCTACAGAAATGGTGTTTGACTACCTGTGGAACCCACTTACTGAAAGCTCTGTCTCAAACCAAAGGTGTTCTTTGAGGGTATGAGAAACACTGTCTGGCCTGATTGGCTAAAATTAAGGAATAGCTGTGCTGCTTCCACAAATTTTAATAGCCCTAGGCACCCTCTTAATCCATACAGCACCCATTTCACGAGTTTTTTACTTCGTTAGACCATGTATAACATTAATTCCTGCAGTTTTGCTAGGCCATTTTCTACTCCAAAGGGGCTTTTCTGATAAACTTTCTGAATTGGTGAGAAACTTATTGACAATACAGAAGCAGAATTTTCAAGAGGATGCACTTAATACTGAATAGACTTATTTTTGATTTATTTGTCAGGATGATCTATCATTTCCAGGACATGCTTGTGTGCACTTCTCTGAGGGGCGAAAGCTTCTGAAAGCACAAAATAATACAGTGGACACATCTGCCCTGACTCTCTTCCCACATGGATAGTTCTGCTCCTCCTGGTGCCTGTGTTTCCTTGTATCTTCTCCAATCTTAAATTCAGAGTAAACAATCTACAGCTGAGCATTTGCTCAGTAATTAGATAGATAAATGAACAAGGCTTTGGACTTCCTCCTCAAGCCTTGTTTCTGGTTCAAATTTCCATTGCTTTGCTACATTTTCTTTCTAGCCAGTACTTTTCTCTCTGGTCATCTGTGACTCATTTTCTGCAACTCCTAGGAAGATTCCCTGATTTTTTTATCCTGCTTGGCCCTTCCAGGAGCCTGGCCTCCCTGAGTCTATGAGTAGGGCCAAAATTCATCCTTTCCTATGGATCTTTTCAGGGCTGTTCATCCCATGTGATGTGATCCAGATAATGCTAACTGAACACAAAAGAAATCTCTGTCAGATGAATGGATGTGTGTTTGTATTTATACAAACATGAATACATATTAACACCTGTCTATTTTCAGAAAAGCCCAAACCACCCTTCCTCCACCTTCAGCCCCCCCGGTATCTTTACAGCACATTATTCAGCCACATATTTTAGCCATTTCTAAAAATAATTATTTGACTTTATTATGATCCTTCTAATCTTCTCCCTGTTCTTTATTCTGTTTTATCAAACTCAGTTGCACCCTGGGTGTATGAAATTTATTAGCACCTTGTGAGCTCCTATCAAATATTGGTAGCTAATTCAGTTGAGGTGATATTGTAATGCTCTGTCCCTATCATCTTTTGTGGTATTCATTGTTTGGAGAGATTCTTATGAACATAAGAAATAATAAGTCTAACATTTAAGCGTGGGAGTTTTACTTCTTGTCTGGCTATTTCTAACCTGTAGCTAATCGATTTAATCTTCTGAAGAAAGTCTGTGGGTTTTGTTGCTTTTTACTACTATGTTTTCTTCCTGGTAGTTATTCTCAGTTTGTCTGTGTTTGATCTAGAGGAGACCTCCTGTACAATGCCTCTTCAGCCACAACAATATGCAAAGACATGTATAACAAATTTAGCATCAAAGTAGCTTCTGCTATTCTGACGCATCAGAATAGCACTGTTACTGTTTTTCACCTCCAAGAAGGAGTGAAAGGGGATAGATGGTCTTGAGTTTAAAAATGTCTGACTGAGGGTTAGCTCAAGAAGAAAGATGAATTTCCTTTTCACTGTCATCCTGCTTTGTCACCCCGAAGTACTGGCACATAGAATTTATCTTACTGAGAGGTGCATACACTTGTGTAACTTGCCCCAAACCCAACCATTCTGCAGCAGGATTTATTAATTTATACTTAACAGTTGGACTACACACTTGAGTTAAACCATTAAATAAAATTGTTGAAAATGAAATGCTAGATTTCATGTGCTTGAGAAGGCTGTGGTGAGAGGAAAGTTTGTAACAAAATTCAGGAGAAAAGGTCCCAGGCAGTACCACCATCTAATAGCCTGGTTTTGTATCCCCACATCTGTCTCAGAGTGCCAAAGGCAAGCCAAATTTTCTTTCCTGCAGTTGCACAATCTTAAGAAGTACTGAGCTGTGTGGGCTGAAATTCACCTCTGGGCTGAGTGGCAAAGCACCTGCCGGGAACACCTCACGCAGTTCAGCTCCAACCCCCGCCCGCCTTCAGCTTGCACAGGTGGCTAAACCAACAGAAACCCAAACCATAGACCTTGTAAAACAGAGGGTAATTGCTACACAGCTCACAGCAAGCAGGGCTCAAAGCACCCCTGGATTCCCTGCATGTGTCTAATATATAACATTACATACCTGCTCTCGCTGGACCCCTTGCAAGCAGAGATGGTCTAGCCAGCTGTGTACATTTTGGGGTGAACAAACCTTTATTAAGAAGAGGAATGAATCCTACTGTGATCTCAGTTGTGGTCAAAGCTAAGCAGTGAGCTCCGTTTGCAGCAAGGAGCAAAGACTTCAAATGCAACACATTAAAGTATCACTGGAACGATCTTATTTAGGTGCTCTTTGGTGTAGCTATTTGTAGAAACAAAGGCACTGTATTAGTCACAGTGCTATTAATCAAGCTGTCTGGCTGACTCATAACAGAAAAGTGATAATAGAGTAATCAAAAATATGGACAACAAAACACAGTTTATGCCTACTTCTCCATGATAGAAAAGAGGGAAAAGGAATGGCTAATGTCAAGTGGAGGTCTGTAAGTATTACAAGGACACAGAAAGAGGTTGTAACACTGAATAATTGATAATGCTTTGCAAGAAAAAGATCATGGTTCATAACTTTCAAAAATCAGATTTTAAAACAATGTATTAAAATATCACCCCTATCACGTGTATTGCAGATGCAGAAAGGCAGGGCAATAAAACATCATGGAAACGATTGTCTCACCTAAAGAATGAGAAGGCAAACATGACTGCAGTTAAATGGGTTTAGGTTTACAGTGCCTGTAAAACACTGTAAACAGCTCCTCAAGCCTTCCTCTCCTGGTTCCACCAGTTTTCCAAGGAAGACAACATTTTTCCATGTGTGGAAACCTACATGCAGTGATTTACCCATGTTTGATATCTTACATTAATAAAGAAATTCAGTGTGTAATTAATAAATTCTGTTTTGTCTAGGCTTCTTTATTCATTTGCCATTAGGCTGGAACAATGATTACATGTGTGACTTGAGGTGGGAATGACTCATATTCACGTTCTTCAATACTGGTCCCTGCAGTGTCCCATTAAGCGTATTTGCTGAGCAAACGGGATTCCCAAGAGATGGCAGCTTGGACTGCAGTGACAGTGGAAATAATTAAGTTATTTTTTCAGAATTTTCAAATTTGTTCATTTGCATTATACAAATTCTAAATTTTGTGCCAGAGCTTACCTGGAAAGACTCATTTACTTTTGTTGAAGGTGGAATTTGGATCTTTGCAGCTGGAGGCCTGGTCACGTTTCACTGTCATCATTTTTGTGAAGGATAAAAAGGGAACCTTTATCTTACTTTCCTTTATTCCAAGTTGCTCATACATTAGGGTTAGATATTTATTATTACACTCATATTCCTCTTGAGATAGACAGTAAGGTAGATATCTTAAAGTGAAGGTAACAAAGCTGTGAGATCATATACAAGGGTAGCTCACAGCTACAACAAGAACCTTGGGAGGTTTGTATTTCATCCCTCCATTTTCCTGCTAATGCAAAAGTTGTAAAAAACAGCCCAGATTCACTAAATTAGTTATTTCTGTTGGCTAAAAATCCACTTCTATTTGGATTCCTGAGGCAAATGGCCTGACCTCACGTTTTCCACTTTTAGGCACAGGATTTTCCAGCTAGAAGCTGTTAAAGATTTTAGTATCTTGCCTCAGCTCTATGCTCTTCAGAAACATGATCGGGGTGTGCCATATGAGGCTAACCAATTTTCCCATTACAGAGGCTGCAGTTCCAAGAGAGGTGTTTCTGCTACAAAAATGCCTAGTGAAACCACAGGCTGCTCCTGAGTCTTGTGCACACTGCAGGCTGTGGGCTCAAAGCCACGCTCAACAGGCCAGCGCTGACTTCATGTTATGGGCACAACTACCTCGGGTAAGTGCTCATAACTCTTTACCCAGGGAGTTTCTATCGCAAAAGTCAAGAAAATATATAAATACTGCTAGGTCCAGTAGGTCTCACCAATTTGTGTACACAGATTTGTTTCATCAGCTTTTGACTGAAACATAGTACTGCAGAATTTAGAAGATCAGTTTGAAGCAGACACGTGGTCCTATATGACTTTTATTCCAAAAGTAAAACCAGTATTTACTTAAACAGCCTTGATTTTTCACAAAGAATTATGTATAGCTATGATACAGTTCGATGTGTAAAGCAGCAGAAAAATAGCCTTGGGATAGAAGACATCTCTACAGCACTCAGAAGATGAGAGGAAGGGTAAAGAGCCATGACAACGCATACAGGCAGATTTTGACACAAAGGAGAAAGGAAAATCTGCTGAGTGATGCAGTGGGAATAGGAACCTGGTTCATGTGGCACACAGAGAATGCTTAGATTGACATATCTTGAGCCAATATAAACAAGAAGACTGCATTGCTGAAAGCCAGAAAAAGGGTGTTGAAACAGAGCAAGAAAGAAAATGAATAAACAATAAACACCTGACTGTTAACTTATAGGACTGTAGATTAAAATAGTGTGTTTGGCAGCAGTGCTTTTGCCTATTCTGTAGAATTTACAAGACTCGATGACAGCTGGGGTGTGATGACTCATAGACCATTGACCAAAAGTGATACCTGACTTGCAGGCCTGAGGAAAGGTTGGTAGCCTGGATCCAGGGAGGAAGCATGATTCCATTTGGCACTACTGAATTGAAGCTGGTGTTAGTCATTGAGAGAAACCACAGGGACAAGTCATGAGGGTGACGAAGATCCTCAGCCTAAAGAGATGAGGATACAGTTAGGGCAGTGGAAGTACCAGAAAAGTCAAGATATTGAGATAAAAAATGCCAGTTAACTGTTGAATGGATTTGGGATACTAACTGTGAATCTGGTCAGGGAGAAGTTTGGTAAGACTATCTACTCTGGAGATGTACTCTACTTTGCATCTACAAGAAACAAAAGACATAATTATCACTTGGAAAGGTGGACATTTTCAAGTCTGTGTTTTTATATGTGGATAGTATCATCTCCTCCCATGGCTTTTCATGAGAAAGTGAGGCCAGGCTTATCAACCCTCAATGAATGCAACAGATATGGCATGAAAAAACATGACAAGTATGACTAAAGACGTATCAGATAAAGAGAGTGTGAGAATGGATTAAAAACATCAGCTGGGGGGAATGAAAATGAAAGCTAGGTCAGGAAGGATAAAGTAATTGAATTTCAGAATGGTGAAATCAGATTTCACACTTGTTAATTCCAGATAGGAGTCAGTCCGAAATTGCACATTTAGCCCAAGGCACAAGGACCCTGCTAGATCTTGGATCAAGTTCTTCTAAATTGTAGGTCTACATGCAAACTGTAGAGCTGTTTTTTCCAATTCAACACCAAATACCAAATTATATTTAGTGGGAGTTTTTGGTGTGGTATAAAAGCATTTTTGTGATTCTTTGAGACTTTATCAAGTGCAATGCAAATCGCTCATGCACAAAGCCTTCCAAGTTCTTTTTACATTTCTGTACCAAGTGCTGGAGAAGAGACCACTGAATTCTTCCTATAACGTGTTCTGTGACCTCCAGCAGCTTTGGGGGCCAATGAACAGCTATCATCTCCGCTTACAGACCATCCTGCCACTCTGCTTTAGTAGTGCGGCACCTTCTACTTCACCTACTGAGGCCAGACCTCCCTACTGTGCTGTTGTGTACAGTATGATCTTCTGAAAATGCTCTCACCTAGTTTATGTTCCCCAGTGAATTTGTCAGATGCCTCCTCCCTCCTCCCAAATCAAAATAAAAGTCTGCTCTTCAAGTTAATCATGCACTGAGAAGTAACACCTTGTGATGGGAAAGCAAAGAGCCTGCAGTTGAGACAGAGCTTGGAGGCAGATCTATCACTGCCCAAGCCAGCTTACAGCTTTGGACAACTCTTGTCCATTACTATTACTGGAACAAAGCACAGTCAGGAATTTTGAAACTGCATCCAAAAATCTCCTGCTTGCAGAGTCTGAGTCTGGGCTATCCATATATGCACATATGTGCATGGATATTCAAATGATGACTTTGTGGATTTAGTCCAACAGCTATGCTATATAAGGCTCCTACCATAAAAATCTCTTTGTTGCATACAGTTTCTGTGACACTGCTGTGAAAAAATCCCCTTTCTTGGGAAGCTTTTTCCCCTATGTGTGAGGAGGGCAGATGCTGTGGGAACCACACTGCCAGATTTATGTGACTAAATTAAAAATACTATGGCACCCATTAACACCATGCCTTTCCATATACCCCTTTATGAATCTGTTCCATGTAACATACAACTATAGCAACATGCAGCCATAAATTCCTGACTTATATCAGGAGTCAAGCTAGGGAAACTGTTTCTTCTGTAGTTTCCCATACAGTCAGCATGCAGAAAATGGCTATGGAAAGGAATATACTCTAGGTCATCTGGAGGGGAAAGACTTGCAGTGCCGCACATCAAGTGCTGGGCTGTCTCACAGCCTCTTCATCCTGCCACAGCTGCTCACCATATGCTGCCCTTGATGGCAAAGAGCCTTTTGATGACTGATCTAACCCAGGCCAGGGGACACTGAGATGTCATAGATAACAGCTGGGAAGTTGTGGGAGATGATGAAGTCATTTGTCATTGAACAAATCCAAAACATACTCCCATACTAGTCATTGTGAAGAAAATTAACTCTACCTCACCCCAAACCAGCCCATGTGGTCACAGCCTCTACACTAGTCCCGAGGAGGGTGCAGGAGCCCCACCAGATTCCAGGCCTGGGTGGGCCCCTGGCACACCCCTGTGGAGAGGGTGGCATGGTGTGAGTGCAATGGCTCTACACCATGAGCTGTGCGTATCTAGTCCATCCCCCGCTGCCTCAGGCTGTGTGCAAGGCATGTAAACAGATTCAAAAGGTCACGTTGGAAAGACATCTAAAACATGAGCAAATACACCCAAGAAAAAAATAGTTTTTCTTTCTTTTCACTTCTGTCAGCCAGCACAAAATGTTGCCAGTGCCTTTGCTGCACAACTTTCTGCTATCCTAGCCCAAAACACCCAGCCCTTTGAAGAAAACATGCAGTGTTCCCTGGTACCTCTACACTGCAGAAGCGATTTCCTCCAAACAAAAGCAAATTGTTCAGCAGAGATGTGGGACTATATAGCACCATGTCTTGTTCCTAAACTGCCTTCTGCATTTCCAACAAAAAGCTAACCTGTGATTATTGAATCATCACATACCACACAGCTTGGCACAAAGAACCACTCAGAATGGAATGGCAAGTCCTCAAATCTCCTTACATCAGCCAGCATGGGCACAAACTGAGCAGTGCCATCTGGATTCAGCCTTCCAGGAGGGCAAAGTGCTCAGTCTGTCTGGTTGCTGCAAATTTCAGTAATCTCTGACTCCATCCTGGATCAGCACAGCTATGATTATGAAGGATCAGCTTGAGGAAAATTTGTCAGCTGAGGAGAAAAAAAATGCACATTTGTTTGTGTTTGCAGTCAATGGAGAACAAAAAGTTGGACAAACTGAATTCTCCTCTCTTCTGGATGGCGAACATGGGGACATAGGAAAGAATTCTACACAGGAATAACCAACAAGTATGGATGCTGCTACTTCTAATCACCTTCCTTTTTCTCTTTGGAAGGAGAAAACCCATAATTTTCATCACCAGCAGTATTCATTGCAAGTGTCTCAGTCGGAAATCTCCAGCCACAGCTGGAGCCCTACAGGATAAAGTTTCAGCTACCTATGCTATTTAATACTTATTGATCCTTATACTGCATACACCTGATGACACCAATCACTTCAGTTTGACTCAGATAAAGCAAATCCCTTGGCCTTGGGGACTGTGCCTTCACACATTGATGTGAGACCGCAAGCAAGAAATGATGATGTTCTTGTTCTTATGCACAGCTTAGAACACTACAGAGTAAAACAGACCTTTTGCAAGCTGCTTCAGAATTGACTGTTCACTAGAAACATCCCCACCTATAAGCCTGTGCAGGGTATCAAGCCCATAAGCCTGTGCAGAGTTTATTGTGACCCAAAACAATGTCTGCAAATATCTTGAAAACTATTTTTTGCTGCATGCTTTTTTCATGCCTGTCACGAGTTGGGGTAGGACAGCAGTGAGTCCAGATACTGTTATGAAAGAAACAAACAAAAAATTAAAATAAAATAATATTTCTCATTTGTCAGACCGTATTTGCTTAGTTTCATTTTATATTTCTAGCCCACAGAAGGCTTACAGGAAATTTCAACTGGTAAAATGTAAATTTACCGTAATTGTGTAGTAGTACCAGATGCAGCTGACCACAAGTTATGAGCTTTAGAAAAAAAAGCGTTTGCACTAACAGGGCAATAAATGACAGGAAACAAAATTGCCTGATGCTAGCACAGGTTTTTGAGCCTATGAGCCTCAGAAAAAAATGTGTACCATGTCCTCCAAAGGACACCATGCATTCTGATGAAATTCCCACAAGGAGGAAGACATGCTAGAAAAAGCTAAAACTGCAGAGAAAAATTAGGCTTTTGTTTTGTTACCCTACAGCATGCTTCTCTGAGGGCTGGTTGGACTACTGGCACGGAGAGCAAAAAGTTCAACCAGGGGCATTCCTTCTTTCTGGTAGGGGAGAGAGGTGTTTTTCCGTGTGAGGCCTCATACAAAAACCACAAGCAGAGCTCATAGAGCTAGAAAAGCTCTATTTTCTAACCTCAGGCTCAGACACCAACACTGGGTGCAAGTATTACAGAGAGCTCCTCTTTGTTCTTTGGGACAGGCTTAGGCTTTGAGCACCCCAGGTTGTCAGTGAAGCTGAAGATCTCATTGCTCTGCTGTGGAAACACTGCCACTGCCACAGCTGGCTGGTGTCCTCCTCCAAGTGGCAGAGGACAAGCAGCACTATTGAGTCATCATGACTCTGCTTTCATGATTCCTTCTTTCAGCATTAATTACACTGCCCTTGTCCTCTCTGATGGCTCTTTGAGCTGTTTTTCCCCCTCCTCACATCATCTTCTGTGTCTAGTTATCTGTCTTCAGAGAGCCAAATCACCTATAACTCATCCTTAAAAATTGCTAGTTTACTTACTTCAGGAGTCTTGTCTTCAGGACCTCAATAAATAATACTTTGGAATTTCATTATAATGATATTGATGAAGGCAAATATTATTAGTTCAGTTTGAGTGTAAAAGAAACCCCGACAAACCCATGCCACACAAATACCCATCTAAGTTACTCGCAAATGAAACTGGTAATAGATGTTGCAAGACTGACCCAAGCAGCTGCTTTGGGGCCCAGCCTGTCCCTGCCTTTCCACACCCATCTTTGAAGGGACAGGAATTTGTGTGGCTAAGTGCAACAGGAGAAGACCAGGGAATTCAGACACTATCCTGCAGGATATCTGTGTCCTTTCAAATGGCTTCCAAACTAATCACAGAGGGAAGGAGTGTGAAAGATTTCATCTCAGATTCTTGGTCAGGCTGAACACCAGATCCAGCTGGATGACGGCAGCAAGCATGGAGATGAGGGATTTGGGAGGAAACTACCATGGTCTTCAGCCAAAGGCAACCACAAGGTGCTAGCAGCTGCCTCATGCTGCCCCATTGCAGACTATGAGAATCTAAACTCTTAGAAAATCCCAGGAGTTTGTTTTGGTTACTTGTAAGGTACCAGTAATTCATCCCATCGCGTTCCAGAAAACAAGATTTCTTGGCAATCATATCTTCACTCTTCCAGGTGGCATCCAGTTCCCCTGCTTATCAACTTTTTTTAAGCATTGGAGCATTTTACTACTGGCTTTGTGGAAAACATAACCTTAATAAGCTGAGGAACAACAGCAAGCTTGACCTTGGCAAAACATGAAGATGAATGACATGATGGTTTTAAGGCCTTGACATCTGATCAGCTGAGCCAGCAGCACATGGTGCATATGACAGACTGAGACATGAGGGGCTGCAGGAGGTCAGAACACACTAGACAAAGTGCAAGGGCAGGTGACAATTTTATAGCTTGGTAAGACTGCTTAATTTGAAACTACTCCTCAGGAAGACATACCAAAAAATGGTATAAATGTGAGACTAACTACAGTCATCACCTGATCACAGGAACAGGCTTTGCCAGCCAAAGGGGATGAGAAATGCTAAGGGTGACATTTTCTCCTCCTTTGCAAAGGAGCTCAGCATTCCTGTCTCCTAAACACCTGAAGATATCTAAATGTAAATATATAAAATCCCCTAAATGTAAAAAATTAAAAACTCCCCAAACCCTTTGAGACAGCTCATATACACATAAATATTTGGCATGCGTTTACTTTGCTTTTGCTTTTTCAAATGGCCAAATAGTCATACCAGCAACTGAGCTTGTTCCTTGCTGTTTACTAGTGGTAAATGCAGTAGTGCATTGTACCATGTAATATAATGTGTATATACATATCATATTTATACTTCATTGGAGCAAAGTAGTTCAGCTGCAAATGAGGAATAATTTTTCAAGCACAGGAGGAAACTTCCTGCATTCTTTGGCTGCTTTAGATGGGCAAGTAAACTGCAGAAGGGAAATCTCATCCAGTATCTTCAAGTAGAGTTTCAAGTTACAGTACAGGAATTTGTTTGTCAAAGAGAGAAAAAAACCCCAAGACTTTGTCTCCAGTAACCTCTGTGGCAGCAAGTGTATGTGCTAATTAACCACAAAGATGCATCTACAACAAACCTGCTTAGGTTTGCTGAACATTATATAAAAATTTAATATATCTACATCTACATAAAGTTAAATGTACCAGGCACCAATCCAATATCTCCAGATTTCATTGAATAGCATTCCCTTCACTTCTATAAACTTTGAATCATGGTCAGAGTGAAGATGCAACAGGAACTTTAAGACAATAAAATGGAAAAGAAACTGACTCCTTATGTTTAAATTTAAAAGTTTTGTTATTTGTGCCACAGACATAGGATATCATAAATTCTGTGCCTGGACTCAGAAATTGCTTCTCTCCAGTCAAGTAAAGCAATACCTTTTGGGGCTATGTGTTGTTTTCATGTTAAGGTATCACTTCTATGAGAGAAATATCTATTGTAGTGAACCAAATGTAAATAAAGTCTTAACAGCACAAAGCCTGCCAGACAAATCAAGATTTCAAGTATATATCTCATATTATTGCCAGTGTTTCATAATACTTTTTCAATCATTTTACATAATGTCTTCCTTGCAGAGAAATGTGTAAAGTATGCTAACACCACTTTTGTCAGGCACTCAACTCCTTCAGCCTCCTTTAAACCCGTTTCAAAACTCCCCAGCTGATTTTGCAGCACACAAAACCACAACAGACTAATAGGAAATTGTCTAAAAGTCATTGCGGATGACTATGGGCTTGATCAACCCTTGCACAAATCAGGCGATTTCAACAGGAAAGATAAGCATTTGAAGCCTACCTTTTTTTAGAGAATGGTGTGAAGATTCTCATAGAGAGTATAATAGGTTCATAGTTCATCCCTGAAAGAGGAAGTGTTTGACTGTCTTATTCAGGAAACTTAAAAGTGTGGTTGATTTTACTGCCAACTCTATCAAGGTGAACCACAATAAAATTCCACAGACTTTTGACCATTCTTTACCAGATGTTAAATCTTCAGTACCTTACACATAGGATTTTCTCAAACAGACATGCTCGAGGAAATAAAAACTTCTCATTCAGATGCTGCAGTTTGATTTGTCAGGTTTCACAGCATTTTACAGGGGATGGTAGGGACTATTTACCTCTGTCTTTAGCAGGAGAAATAGAAAGAGAAAAGTATATAATAATTGGCAAAAGGCATAGAGGAAAACACAGAACAGTTCATGAGGTTTGCTGATGTTACCACCATCAAAACAAATACTGATAATATTTTTGTTAGCCTTCTTCAGTTTTTTCCCTCTGTCACATTTCTATATTAATGAAATTCAGACTCTTCACCAGAATAGCAGAAGAAAATAGATTTCCCAGGATACAAATGTGTAATACTGTTAAACAAATTTGCTTCGTATTATTTTTAATAAACTCAATTTCAAATTGAGTGAAGAGTCTTCCATGCAGAAACTCTGTTAATTCCAGTCCTCTTGCCATGGACAGGGGCATATTTCACTAGATCAGGTCGCTCAAAGCTCTATCCAGTCTGGTCTTGGACACTTTCAGGGATGGAGTACCCATGACTTGGCTGGGCAATCTGTTCCAGTGCCTCCTCACATGCACAGTTAAGAATTTTTTCCTAATATAAGTCTGCTCTTTTTCAGTTTGAAGCCATTATGCCTTGTCCTGTCACTAAAGGCCCTTGTAACAAACCTCTCTCCATCTTTCTTGTTGGCTTCCTTCAGGTACTGGAAGGTCACAGTTAGGTCACCCCAAAACCTTCTGTTTTTCAGGCTGAGCAAACCCAGCTCTCTGAGCCTTCCCTCATAGGAGAGGTGCTCCACCCCTCTGATCATCTTGGTGGCCTCCTCTGGGCTCGATCCAACAGGTCCCTGTCCTTCCTGTGCTGGGGACCCCAGAGCTGGGTACAGCACTGCAGGTGGGGTGTCACCAGAGCAGAGCAGAGAGGAATCCCCTCCCTGGCCCTGCTGGCCACGCTGCTTTGGATGCAGCCCAGGACATGTTTGGCTCTCTGTGCTGTGAGTGCCCATGGCTGGGTCATGTCCAGCCTCTCCTCCACCAGGCACCCCCGAGTCCTTCTCAGCAGGGCTGCTCTCCATCTGTCCATCCCCAGTGCTGATACCAGGGTTTGTCCTGATCCAGGTCCAGCACCTTGCACTCAGCCTTGTTAAACCTCATGAGATTCCCACAGGCCCAGTTCTTGAGCTTGTCCAGGTCCCTCTGGATGGCATCCTGTCCTTCAGGTGTGTCAACTCATCACTCAGCTCGGTGTCACCTGCCAGTTTGCTGAGGGTGCACTCGATCCCTTTGTCTGTGTCATTAATGAAGATGTTAGATAACACTGAGGGACACCACGTGTCACTGATGCCCACTGGGGCTCTGGGCGACTGACCACTGGATGCAACCGTCCAACCACTTTCTTAACTATCTAACAACAGTGCAATTTACAGAGAAGGATGCTGTGGGAAAATATGTCAAAGGCTTTACAGAAGTCCAGATAACTGACAACTGTAACCCTTCTCTTGCCCACTCCATCTTAGAAGGCCAACAGGTTCTTCAATTTCAATATGCGTTCTTCAGAACTACACGGTATGAAATGTCTATAACATTCAAGACAAGAAGACACACTTGTTTTCATTTTTCTGGTAGTAAGCTGACACCTCAGAGACTGGGAGTCATTGAGGTGCGGGCAAACAGGGCTGTCATTGCAGAAACACAGAATCTGACCTTAGATGTTATTGTTGTAACACTGGCGTGGCACTTAGGAAAGGTTCTCTTGTTTCTATTTAATATTTGTAAGAGGCAAAATACATTAAAAAGTACATTAAAAATAGCTACAGTAAACCACATATGCCACATTTAAGCCAAGCCTGAAGATGAATCAAAACTATCAATCAGGTTTTTTTAATTAGCATTTTGCTTCTCAGGTTTTTTTCTGACAGCGTAGAAGTTGATTAAATAAACCACTGGATGCAAGTGGTTTCTTTTAAAGAAATAATAAAAAATTAGTTGAATTAATAATTTGCAGCTAATGATGAGGTTTACTTGAAAGAAACCCCTAAACTCCAACATAAAAAAACCCAACAAAACCCCCCCATCCAGCTTTCTAGCTCCCTCTTTAGGAGAGAAAAGGGGAAGCTGGAAAAATATCCCACCTGCTACTTTCATTTTAAGCTCTCTGGCTCCTCCAGAAGGAAAATGAGTGCAGTCTTCCTGCTGCCAGGTGTAATGTATTTCACTCTGTAAAATTTCACAAAGCTTTGGGGGACACTTTTCTCATGTGATTTTATACAGGGCATCTTAGGGAAGAAGAACACAGATTAAAAGCTGCATTCGAATTGCTGAAGACAAGTAGAACAGAGGCAAATTCGTCTGGCAATGTGTGAAAAAGCTTTGAAGGAACAGTTTCAAAGCCATTGCGGTGTCTTGCAGGTTCAGAGCTTGGGTGTGCAGAGAGAGCCAAGCACAGGCAGGTTTAAAATGAACAGCCGTATTTTCCTACAGAAACAAAACGTTTGTGCAAAACTGTGAAATTAAAAATATTTCCTTCTGCACCTTTCCCATGTTGCTACTTTGTGTTTTGTCAAATGCTTTCACTTCTATACTAACAATAGCGGAGGAATAAGCAAGAACCTGAATCAAGCAGAGGACAAAAAAGCAGGGGCTTTGCTTTCCATGGCAATTCTGCTAGGTTGGGACTTCTTATTTCTTCTTTACCGTAAAATAAAACCCACTGACAAGTGTGAAAACCTTCTGGTTTTCCTTGGCTATGCTTTCTTTGTAGAGCTGCTCAGGAGCAGAAAGAAGGTACTCTTAACATGAAATGGGGTGCTTGCTTCCTGTGGTTATGCACTTCTCTTTGTTGAGAAGCCCAGCAAAGTCATTTATACCTCTGTGGCTGCACCAGGTCAGGTTTGACTGAGATGTTTCCTTGAAAACTGCATTGTTTCAGCTTACTCATCATCTGTCTCACTGAAAACTAGCTCCTGCCTCATCATCATAATAAAATTATTCACTATAAATTCAAAGGCTTTGGACCAAAGCTGCTACCAGGTTAGCAGATGCAGAAATCCTCTTTGCAAAAAGACAGTAGTTTACTGCAAAATATAAAACCATCTATATAATTCCTGTTGTTGTCTCCATCACCATCTTTTTTGTTATTTTTAAATTATTCTCCCTGAATTCTCCTGTTTTACCTTTAATAGGGGCAGGATGGGTCCTGTAGACAGTGCAGCCTTCTATTTTTTATGACCTTTTACCTGTAGGCGCAGGGAGGCATCTTGTTTGTAAGAGGTGCATTCATTGCCTGAATATTCCCTTCTGACTCTGATGGTGTTACAGCACCAAGAATCAAAAACTATGTAAAGTCAGCTGAAATTAATGACTTTTTCTCCTAATGACTTCATTGGAAATGTGAGATGTGTGAGAATTGGATCTTCTCAGGCAAGGCTGCAATAGCAAAAAGGCTCTCAGTACATTCATGGTTATGTGGCAAATACTTTTGGACTGACTCAGTTACACAGACCCTTGTTTTAGTGTGGCCCTGCACCCTTGTTTATACAGTATTGCCACTCCTACAAACAGGTCACAGACTTTGCAGTGAGTTTACAAAGCCTCAGGCCTTGCTTTACCTGAACTTATCTTGACATACCTGAAGCTTCATTTGCTTAAACTTGGTTAAGTTTCAATTTTCACTTGCTTAAACAGAATTTTTTCTGATTGTGGAGTAACATGCACCACAAGTTTTTATTTGCCTCACTTTTCAATGGCCATTGCAGCTCAACTTGAGCCTCTGAATCTCAAGGCATGAGCTGGGACAATGAAGACTTGCCCATTGTAAGAGAAGATCATGTCTGAGACCATCTGGGGAACTTGAAGAGATGCATCCCAGAGTCCTGAGTGAACTGGCAGATTTAGCACTGTATTTTAAAAGTCACGGCAGTCAGGTAAAGTCCATGCTCAGTGAAAAAAGGGAAACATTGCAGCCATGCTTTTGAAAGGATAAAACTATCAACCCTGGGAAATATCAGACAGTCAGCCTCACCTCTG
Organism: Pycnonotus jocosus; assembly: GCA_013400435.1. Taxonomy (NCBI): domain Eukaryota; kingdom Metazoa; phylum Chordata; class Aves; order Passeriformes; family Pycnonotidae; genus Pycnonotus; species Pycnonotus jocosus. The sequence continues at coordinate 539,130 of VWYP01026343.1, forward strand.
TGCCCAGAAACATCATGGAACAGATGCTCCTGTACAGATACAGAACAGATACATTCCTGGAAGGAACGTAAAGGCATATGGGTGACAAGGAGGCAATCAAACACAGCCAGCATGGCTTCACCAGGGGAAAACCGTGTTGTCAGTGAATAAGGAAAGAGCTACTAATGTCATCTACATGGACTTCTGTAAAGCCCTTGCTGTCCCACATATTTTTGCTGGAGATGTTTGGTTTGAGGGATGAACTATTTGATGGATAAGAAATTGTCTGGATTGTCACATCCAAAGAGTTGCAGTCAATGGCTCAGTGTCCAAATGGAAACCTATAAGGGGTCTTCCTCAGCAGAATATTTTGGTATGGTCATTGTTCAACACCTTTATTTATGATGGAGACAGTGGCATTGAGAGCAGTGCCAGCAAGTCTGTAGATGACACCATGAGGAAGAAGAAGCCATTGACATCAGCATTTTGTTTGTCTCTGCAGCAGACTTGGGTGGTGGATAACTTGCCATATCCCCCCTCACTCCCCAGAGTGCAACAATCAATAGCAGGACCCAGGGGGACAGTGGGAGGCTGAGCACACCACCAAAGAAAGAGGTAATAACCAGGATGTGTGCAGGAATTTTAAGTGTATAGTTTTTAATTGCATCTTTTCCTCTGTAACAGAATTCTTTATTTACTTTTTCTCTATTTTTCCATAATAATTACATCTGTGCTAATACTGATGCCCTGATTACACTGTTTAGATTTCAATTATGTTAACAATAAATGCCATCTTTACACATAAGATGAATTTCCTCTTTTCCCTTAGCAAGTTGTCAAGCATGATGAGATCACTTCTGCAGCCCAGCTGGTTTGCTGCAGGAGGACTGCTGCTGGAGCCTGCACTAACTCCTTCTAGCTCAGGGGAACCACTATCAGGGCATAGCCTAAAAGTAACATGATGTGGTGGACTAATACTGTCTGTTACAAATAATGCTGTCTTGAGGAACATATTCAGTGCAGGTAGCTCGGTGTGAAGCTGCTGTGCCAGCAGAAGGCTGAGGTCTGCGAGCAGGAGCTGAGACAAGAAGTTGTAAACTGCCAACCCTTTGCATGGGGACCTGTGGTGCAGCCAGGGGATGGGACACTCAGAGGCACAGCAGGAGCTGAGGCCCTCAGACATTGTTTCCCTGAGACTTTGTGGGTATAAAAGCCCAGTGGTTCCTCTGTTTGGGGCCCTTCCTTGGAGGCACCTAGCTCAACCTGTTATTTCATTATTGCACCATGATTAAATTATTTTAAGGGTCTGGATGTCTGAGACTCTGCTATGGGAAACCTGTGGTCAAGCTGGTAAGGTGTGACTGCATGAGTGGGGGGGTGTAGATGCAGAGGGGCTTTTGTCCCAGCTCAGGTGGTGTGACAGTGACTGCCAGAGCAGCTTCTGGATGGTTCAACAGAGAAGTTTCTTTAACGTGGAGAATGGCAAATGTTTCTTAAATGCTTCTATTTGATGTAGGAGTCCTTAAATCCTTTGAAAATGGAGGACTAGTTTGTGGATGAGGCATAACCTGGACATGGAAAATAAGTTTGGCCTAGAAAGAAGATAAATTATAAACCTTCATGGTGTTTATTGGTAGAACTAGTGCGTGGATAGATGTTAGAAATAACGCCTGTCAGTAAGTAGTATTTAGATAGCGAAGATACCAAATCCGTGGCAAACTCAACTATGATCTGTTGAAAGCAAGTGGAGGATGTGCTTTCCCATATGACTCAAACACATTATTACCCATATGACTCAAATCATTATTACTTGATTCTGAATAAGAGGAAAAGGAGATTGTTTGGTTGATATTTTTCCCTTTTTCATCAAAACCCCCTGCTGAATTGTGGGCTGGTCTGTGCATCTTTCTTCTCCCATTGCTTCTGCGGGGCAGGATTAGGGGCTTTGGTACCCATGGGCCCACACCACATGACAGGCAAACACAAGATCCCAGGAAGGAGTGAGGCAGCCAGAGGACTGACAGAAGCCCCCCTGGTGGGCCCCAAGCAGTGAGATGATGTGCTGGATGGGTAACCATCCCCTCACCCCCTGATCTCAGCATGGCTGGGTCTGGCCCGGCTCCTTCTGGGCCAGGGCAAAGCTCATGCCAGGAGCAGCCTTTAGTGCCCACTTCCTTGTCCCTGACACAATGCATCCTGCCAGACCCCAGCACTGCTTCCAGTTCTTTTATTTGCTGCTGCAGCACTGAGGACATCTGACACATACATGAAAATGAACTAAAAAATCCTCACAACTGTTCTGTAAAGTAGATAAGTATTAATTGATCAGAACAGAAAGCCAAGCACAGGACAACACTGACCAAATCAAAGTACTAGAAAAAGGCATTTCAGTGCTGCCCATGCCACTCTCCCCAAAACAGAATCCAGCCCTGGCTGGCTGCAGCAGAACTGGTGACAAGGGTCTTGTCATGTTGGAGTCTACTCCATTTTCCTGGTAGTGAGGAAACTACAAAGAGAGAAATGGGTTATAGTCATAATTTATCATGAGATTTGGAGTGTTCAGTTCAATGTAAACCTGAGGAGCAGTTCATCAGAGACAGGACCAGCCTTGAGCCAAGAACACTTGGAAATGGAGCTGCCTGCATTGTCTAAGACTGGAAGGCAGAACAACCCACAGGTATCCTCACTCTCTGTCTGTGAATAAGAGGACAGCATAGGAGCCGTGGGTGGCAGGGAAGTTGGCAGATTTCTAGTAGATATCTCGCAGGTCTTGTTGGACTCTCCTCTGTGTTCTGCAAATTTGCAGAAGCTGAATAAATTCTTCAAATAATTTTAACTTGATAATTTGAACCACTTCTGTCAAAACTGTTTGTTTCTATTTCCAACAAACTCAGAGTATCAGCTGGGAGAACTTTTATTCTTGAACTATGCCCTATCTTGGAAGATCTGGAAACAGTTGCACAGGAAAAATCCTGATGCTATCTTTTGAGCTGCAACCAGGAGAAGTCTGCTTAACTGCTCTATGAGGATGGTGCATCTCCAGTCCTGCCACCTGCAAGAGCTCTGAGAAGATGCATGTATGGCTGGCTTAGAGCTGGAAGGGCCAAGAGCTTGCAGAATGCTTGGTGGGGAGAAAGGCTCATCTGAGCTTTTATCTACTAAAATGGAAGTCTCCTAAAAGGAAAGAAACAGCACTATCTCAACCATTTGTAAACCACAGTTTCTTGAAGTGTTTATACCATGCCTATAGTTTTTCTAGCTCTCAAAGCAGCACAAGTAAGGAATCCTGACACATAATGCACCCAGTACTAGGTTTCATTTGGCAGAGAAGTATAAAATCTGTCAGAAAGATCAACAGGTTTTGTTAACACCAACAGAGACAGTGCTTTTTCCCCTCTAACATTTCCTTGGAAGTGATTAAATAGTTTTTGGTGAACTAAGAAAAAATAATCACCCTGGATTGGACTCCTAGCATGAAAGACCCGAGCACCTAACAGGGTTATAAACCATTAAAAAATCTTCCATTGGGGACAGTCCAGCCATGCAAACATTAGATAATATGACCTGCTCTGCCTTAAGCATAGCACATCTTTTGCACATGTTATTCCTGCATTTTAAAATGTAAAAATGTAAAGAGAGGTATAATATTACTTTACTGGAAGTTGGAACTTCATGGCAACCAATCTGTTTGGCATTCAAACTGACTTGACTTTAAATAAAAGGAAAGGAAGTATGGAAGAGGTAGAGGAGAAATTCAGGTTTAAACTACTTGACTGAGTAAATTATCATTTTAAGGTGCTTCAACTCTTTTGCAACATGGATGAGAAATAACTTTAATGAATAAATGACAAACGATAAAATAAATAAAAATATTACAATATAAAATATAATACCATAACACAGGCCATAGATACTATGTTGTCTATGCCTTGTGATAGCCTTTTTCTGGCAAGGAAATTGGGAAAAGACTACTGTAGTTCCCCAAGCAGGAAGGAAATCATCTGGAAATTGGTTACTGATATCAGAAAGTGCCTGGAGATTAATGCAGTGCAAATGATGGTCTCCCTATAGCAAGAACTGTGGCTGCACATAACAGGAAATGTTGGCTGAACAGAAAGGTTTATTCAAGTCAACCCCCTCCATACCTTAATAAAATCAGAGATAAGTTGCTTTCTTAGAAATCTGCAATATTGTACTTCAGTGTAACTTCAGAAATGTTGAGGAATGTTTTCTATATCCCAACAAGCTGCAAATGAGGCTTTGTTTCTAGTGTGAGCTTCAATCATCTTCCTGACCACTATGAAATAGCTAGAGGGTATGAGCAGAAGCTGGCTTAAAAAGTTGTGACTACTTTCTCTGCCCAGAATTTTATCTTATTTTATTCAGAATATCAACACTAAAATTTTTTTTGTCAAAAGTTAAAGTTTGGTGTTTTATGGATTGCTTTAAAACTATATTTGCATGTTCCTCAGTATTTCATTCTGTTACAGGATGAGTTTGCCATCACGAACAGTGTCACTAAAATGTTTGATGAGGCAACATGTGCAGTCAGTTATCTAAAGAAATGTGGTGTTCATGCATAACACTTTCAAAATAGAAGTGCTTTACATAAACTAAAATACTACCAATCCTGGAGCACTTTTGCCTGATTAAAAATGTGTGGCTGATTCCCCCTGGGTGAAATGTTGTTTAGAGCTGAGATTGCTGCTGAATGAAATACAGAAATTACAGCACAGTATGGAAGCAAAATGTTGGATTTGCTGTTGAGCAAATTTTATGCAGCATTTTTAGCTTTAAGATCTTGCTAACATTCTTCTCTCTATGATATAAAACATCTTTCAGAGGTGACCTTTTGCTTCAGCAAATGCTCCCCAGCTGAAATCAACTTTCAGCTAACTAAAACCTACATATTGATTTTCCATCCAGCCATCGAGAAAAATGCATCGGGGAGTTTTTTAGACATTCATTTGGACAGATATAATGAATGGGATTCATTACACTGTGTTTTAAGAGATCAAAAGATTGCTTTGCTAATGTTCAAAACCTTCTTGACAATTCTATCTTGAAAAGCAGGACTGAGGACTAGGGACCTCCAACCACATCTTCTCGTGGGAGAAGAATTTCTGTACCAGACTTTTTGTGGTGTGACAGACTCAAACCAGTAGTTCTTAGAACTCCTCTACTCTGCAATGAGCTGTCTGAAGGTTCTGTGCCACTGCAGATCCATTGAATTTATGTCTCCCAGCATGTGCCACCACCCCATGACACAGGGACGAACAGTCCGGTGTGGTCATCGCTCATCGCCGAACTGGTCAGGTAATTGGACTACATGATTGCTGTAGGTCCCTTCCAACTGAAAATATTCTATTCTATTCTATTCTATTCTATTCTATTCTATTCTATTCTATTCTATTCTATTCATGCCTGCTGTGAGAGTCAGCTGGTCAGAAACGGCTTTGTGCATGCTCTGACAGAGGAGGTGGAAGCCTTACTGCCCCTCTGACACTGCAGCAGCCCCAGAAAGAGGGCCCCTGAGCTAAACAGATCTGAAGTTCTGAAGAACTAATTATCAATTGCCTGGTATTCTGGCAGACAGAAGTTAATCATCTCCCTGGCACTTGCTCAGACTCACTGATGGAGGGGAAAATATCTCAAAAAAAAGTATTTGAAGGTAGGAAGAGGGAAAAAAAAGGTTTAAATTACTTTTTACTTCCAACTCCAAAGTCATTCCGGTGAAAAGTGTCCTGGTTAAGCTATTTATTGCTCACAGATGGTCACAGTTTTTTATAAATACATTGGCAAACGAAAGTGTAGTAACACAAGCCAAGATGATCAAGAGTGGGGGCTTATTCATCTACAGGTGCAATACCATCAGAAAAATGTGCTGCACCTAGGTAAAAAAGGAGAAAAGAAAATGAGTGAAAACCAAAACCTCTGCATGGTGATTGATACTGTTCGAGCCAAATTCACAGGAGAAGGAGCAGCCAAGTTCAGCTTCATAAAATCAGAAGAAATTGATGAGAAATTATTTTTTTTCTTGACTTAAATTCTCAGGGCAATGTGGAATATTTCAGACTTTTGCCCTCTGACAATCTTACTACAAGCTGGAAAGGATTCTACCCACACCTACCGCTTAAACAGTTCCCACCTGGTCTTTGACAGAAGGATAAAGGACAAATCACTTATAAAAAGGACAACTTTCATTATTGTCAACAAAATCAAAGTAAAAAAACCTTGATAGTTAAGCAATCTTGCCATAAATACATATGGTGTTTGTACATACACGTGCACACATATATACACACCTGCAGTAAGAACCACACATACAAACATCACAGGACACTAAGCATATTTCTAAAAGAAATTTAGCAAAACCACAAAATTCCTAGCCTGGCTATTTCAGTGTTTTTAGCAAGGCTGAGGTGGCTCCATCCTACCTTCACTCTGCCTCTACCCCTGTGGCCACCAGCTCACTTGCTGGGTGCTGATTTTAGAGCTGGCTTTCACAGTGACACTAAACCCTCAACACGTGTCCTCTGGGTGGATGTAACTTGGAAGGATCTCTAGGAAAGCAAGTGCTGGAGGGAGTAATTTTGCTCCTGCCAGTTGGGGTGGTGGGTGAGTAAGCTGGTTTTGGGGAACACCGTGACCCAGAGATGTGAGGAGGAGAAGGAAGTGGTTGTGGGGGCAGAGGGATGCACTATTCAGTTTGAGCCCTGCAGGGAGGAGTGAGTGGATGCCTTCTGTGCTCCCTCATAACAGAAGAAGCTTGAGGTGTTGCACATCCTGGAAGGGTGTCAAGATCTGTAATGGGAACTCATTACCTTAAGGTTTGTCCCATTTGAATTACAATATTTATTGCAAGGTCCAGTTCCGTTTGACACCTTGAAGATTGGGTGTACCTACAGTAAATTTGTGGATGACACTAGGTTTGGTGGCAGTGTTAATCTGCTGGAGGGCAGGAAAGTTCTGCAGAGAGACCTGGACCTTCCATCAATGGGCAGAGGACACCTCCATGAGGCTCAGTAAGGCCAAGTGCCAGGTGCTGCCCTTGGGTCACAACAGCCACCTGTAGCACTACAGGCTGGGAGAGGAGCAGCCTGAGAGCTGATAAGCACAGAGGGGCTTGGGGGTGCTGGTTGGCAGCTGGCTCAATACGAGCCAACAGGGTGCTTGGGTGGCCAAGAAGGCCCATGGCCTGTTGGCCTGGATGAAGAACAGCGTGGCCAGCCAAGACTAGAGCAGTGATCATGTCCCTGTCCTCAACACTGCTGAGGCCACACCTCAAGTGCTGTGTTCAGTTCTGGCCTCCTCACTTTGAAAAGGAGCAGACCATGTCCAGCAAAGGGCAGCAACACTCACAAAAGGTCTAGAAAACTTGTCTTATAAGGAATGGCTGATGGAGCTGGGTTTGTTTAGTCTCAATAACAGGAGGCTCCGAGGGACCTCATTGCTCTGCACAACTCCCTGAAAGGAGGTGGAGGCCAGTCTCCTCTGCCATGCCCGCAGTGAGAGGACCAGAAGAAATGGCCTTAAGCTGTGACAGGGGAGATGGAGATTAGATATTAGGAAAAAAAATTTTCACTCTCTAGTGGTCAGGCATTGGAACAGGCTACCCAGGGAGGTGGTGGATTCACCAACCCTGAAGGTGCTTCAGAAGGTGTCTGGATCTGGCTCTGGTTTACTGGTTTAGGGGTTACAGTGGTAGTGCTGGGTGGATTCTTGGACCTGATGATCTTAAAGGTCTCTTCCAAGCTTGGTGTTTCAATGATTCTACACATCCAGGAGCTCTGTACAACAAAGCCACAACTGCAGAGTTACCATCTTTACACCTCTGCAAAACATTATTCTCTTGAGGCAAATAATACTTCTGTTTGAGCTCCTAAAAACCATATGAAAAATTTAAAATAGCAGTCTAGTGAAATGCACCTAGTAGGGATTAAAAAGAAAACTAGAACATGCACAGATACAGAAACTCATACAAGTGCAGACAAGTGCTTTAGGTTTGTTAATAGACATTAAAAAATGGAGAGGACAGTAAAACAAGTGGTTTTTGAGTGTCACTGGGAAGTAATTTAATTTAATATGACCAAAGACAACTATTCTCATCAGGTTGTTCAGACATGTATACAGTTCTACATCTTCCAAAACCTGCTGATTACAAACACACCGCACCCTCCATTCCTTCAGTGGAGAGACACACGGGAAAGTGTCGTATGTGTCTGTGATTAGAATTAAACTTCCAGAAATGAGTAAGCAGTTACTTTTGATCTAATACCAGCATGTATTTTGTGGCAGTCTTATCTCGCTAAGGAGATTCTTATCTTGAAATTGCATCTTCATTTCACCTTAAAAGAGCTTTTCTCTTAAGCTTTATTAGTGTACTGCAGACTTACAGAAAAGTTTCTCACTCCACCCACATGTAAAGTGGGGTTTCAAAATGCATTTGCTATGGTAGATAAGAGATTTGACATTCTTGCTTCTGGTGGCAGGATCTCTGTTTAGTAACTATGGAAAGGGAAAATACAAGTAGTGCTAAGTAGACTCACTGGTTTGATGGAGGGTACAGAGTTAGTCTATAGTTATGAAAGAGTGGGTCTAGGGAAGGAACTCACCAAGTCTTCCAAATTTAAAGGTTAAGAATTAAATGATATGTAAAGGCATTTAGAAAAAGTGATGAATATGAGGCAGTAACCAACAATCCTGAATTTTCAGAGAAGGTGTCTGATGTGTTTGAAAAGGTCTTGCCATTTTTTCTTGCTCTTACTTGGGTGGGCCTGACCATGAGCAAAAAGAAGTAGACCTTTTAATTTTTTTTGGAAACTCTCCCTGATTCTTCAAAGATTTCAAGAGGGGGGCAGAAAGAGAGAAGACCTGAAGAGGGTCTTATTCTATGGAGGAGTAAATCTTATCACCACAAAACAAGTTCTCTGAGATTCATCATCCTCTCATGGAACATCCTTCAAAGAGCTAATACTCAAACTTTAATAAAATTGGAACGGAACGGCATGATGGAGCTTAAACATCAAGGCAAGTTTAATTCACAAGAATTACCTCATAAAGTTACATCAGACTAGCATGAGAAGGGTGAGTTTGGCCTGGATGTTTTATCCATAGCCACATACTTTAAAATATTATATACCCTTAAGACCTCATTCTTTTTTTATATAAGATATGTTTAGGACTTCCTGGTAAACATTGCTTTTGTTTTCTCAAAAGCACTTAAAATTGCTATAATTTCAAGTTTACTATTACATAAAATCCAAACAAAATCAATTATTTTGAAATGTCTGCCAAGTAGGGAATTTTCCTTCTCATTGTGTGGCAACCTATCCCATCAATAGCTCACTTTTTCCAGCATGGTCCAGCTATTTTTCCTGTGTCCTTGTTAAATGACACAAGATTCTGGGCATACAATTGCCACTTGCAGCTTACTAGATTTTAGGAAAAGAAAAATTAGTTTATTGACTGTGACTGCAAAAATTAGTACTGAGGCATGGTAGAAAGTACTATAAGAACTTGGAGAATGTGTCACTTAACTTCCACCCAATCCATTTAGTTGATCAGAACAGTTGTGGTTTGAGAACATTGTTAAATATGATATTGCTCCAAAAAGAAATAATAAAAATTCAGAACTCTGCAGATAAGGAGAACTTGCTGCCATCCCAAGAGTAGCAAGTTGTTGAGTCAGTGTCCACAGGTAAAGAGATCCAGGTACTAGTATTTTTTTTTTTTTTTTTTAATGCACTGGCCAAATATTCACACAAGTTTCCAGTGTCTGCCATAGCTGTGCCAACACATATGCTTTTCACCCTTTCTGCTACCCAGGAATGGAAATCCCTGGAAGAAAAGACCTGAGTGGTAATAACAACAACCCTGTCAGGGTCTGGACCCAGTTGTTGTCCATATGCTTACCCAGTTATCCTCATTTGTTTTTCCCAAGTCATGCCTTGCCTGCAATATGTGGCCTTATTGCCTACAAAGTCTGCAATGATCTGTGTTTGAAACAAGGGTCCTATGGCTTAGAGAAACAGTGCAGGGGTTATGAAATCTGCCCTTTGGTAATCAGTGCAGAGACAAGGACAGTTGATCAGTAGCTAACAGCCAACTGCTGTTGCTTTAACAGCTTCAGAAACATCCCAATGTGCTTCCATAGTCTTCCAGTCCTCAGAGCCAAGACTTACTTTTCATGTCACTGCCTAGAGGGAAACAGCTCATTAAGAGACTCATTTAATACTCCTCTTAATAAAGACCACCGAAATACCCTGTTGCTGCTTACAACTTCTAATAATTGCCAGCACGGCAACAGGTGTATAGCCATTGCTAGTTAACACCTGACTCACACTGGTAATGATCAAAAGATGCTGGGTTTTCATTTTAGGGTTGTGTCTTGTGACCAGTAATAGGTTAATCCCATGGTGGAAGTAACTTGCATGTATTAGGAAGTGTTCTAAAGGACTTCATTAATTAAAGGTGTAAGCTAAAGCTGTACATAAGCATAAATTTAAATCCGAGTTTAATAGAATAAAGATCTAAATCATCACTTTCTTTCACCAGCTACAGTAGGTATGAAAGGAGAATTTACCCACAAAGAATGAAACCATGATCAGATGTTACCTGCTTTATAGAGACATTCCCTCTCTTGATATGAGTGACATATAAATAACACATTCTGGTTCAACTGCAGTATTGAACCACCTGCACTTTCAGCACTGCTGCTTTTAAGGAAATATAATACACATGTTTAAGTGGCTTCATCTATTCTATTACTTTGAGACTCAGACCACAGAAATGATTGGTTTATAGTGGTTTTTGTGAGGCAATATAATTTCTCAGTAACCAATTTTCACATGTCGAAGCTCAACCCACATTTAATTAAACTAGGTCAAGTATTATTTTTTTAGAAACAAATAACCACACTTCACCAAACCATGTCCTGTGTAAGTACAGTTTCTCTCTCTTCCATCTGTCTCATGGTTTTGTCCTCCACCTGATTATGATGGTATCTGAATATTTAATATAGTAATAGCAAACACTTGGACACCCAACACATGGGATCTCTGCAACTTCAGTTTAGGAAATGGCTGCCTGTGTGTGCAAAGGGATATCAACTTTTTGAAAAAAAAATTTATTGCAACTCCTTCATCCCCCTGGCATTTTGGGGTGTTTTGTTGTTTGTTTTATTTTTAAAAACTCATCTCTCATTGCAAGTTCTAAAATTATGTCAAACCCCTTTATCTAAAGTGGTACAGATGTGTTCCATTCAATTTGCTCTGTGTTTTATCCAAAATGCTTCTTTCATAATTTTTAGGCACTTTAGACAGAGTTTCTGTGTTCAGCTGTGGAGCAGAGCAGCACAGCTGTTGTGGTGGCACTGCACTCTAATGCAGTCTTTGTGAAAGAGGTGGCTTGACCTGATCATCACTTGGAAATCACGGCTGTGTCATTCAGGTAGCCCTCAGTGATGACTGGGAATCAGTGAAGAGACTTTTCCCAGGGTGTCATGAGGAGCTCTAAAGCAGGGAGGACACCATAAGCCACATTTTGTGTTACAGGATCATTGCAACTCTAGCTGAATCCAACAACAGGGGGAAAATGGTCTGGTTCTCAGGCACGAAGAAAGGCAAAGCTTCGTTTTGGAATTCAGAAAAAAGACATCTTTTTGCTACAGTTGTCACCTTGTCATTTGAGACAGAGTCCTGGTCTTAGCAGTACTTTATAAAAAATGGAAAACCACTGACGGAAGGAAGCCCAAATTTAGCTCATGCTCATCTTATGTTTCTGTGAACAGCATGGTACCACCACTTGTGAGAATACTTGAGTAAATTAGGTGACTATTCAAGAAAAGGAGTAGGTGCTCACCTGTATGATTATTAGTAAATTCAAAAGAAAAGACAAAATTCAAAAGAGCAAATACTAGTTTAACTTTTAGTCAATTTATAATTCAACCAACTGCCAGTCTGCCGAGATTGAATGCTTAGTAATACATTTGGAGAACTTTCCTGGCCAGAGAAATATGGTGGCTTGACCCCAGCTGGATGCCAAGTGCAAAGCCATTCTGTCATGTCCCTACTCAACTGAACAGGGGAGAAAAGATATTACAAAAGGTTAATGAGTTAAGAATCATAGAATCATCAAGGTTGGAAGAGATCTTTAAGATTATAAGGTCCAAGATCCACCCAGCATTATCACTGTAACCCCTAAACCACTAAATCACCACCCAGAGCCAGATCCAGCTTCAGGGTTGGTGAATCCACCACCTCCCTGAGTAGTCTGTTCTAATCCCTGATCACTCAGACAGTGAAAATTTATTTTCTGGTATCTAATCTAATCTCCCCTGTCACAGTTTAAGGCCATTTTCTCTGGTCCTCTCACTGCAGGCACAGCCAGAGCAGAAGACACCACCCCACCTCCTTTCAGGGCGTTGTACAGAGCAATGAGGTCTCTCCGAGCCTCCTGTTCTTGAGACTAAACAAACCCAGCTCCATCAGCCATTCCTCATATGACATGTTTTCTACACCTGCCCAAGGGCTGAGACATCTATAATCACCAGTCATGTTCAGAGATGTTCTTAAGGTTTCTGAACATGGCAAGAATCGTCAGCTCTGTGGTGTCAGGATGTTCCTGTGGGATACAGATATCATATATCTGGCTGCTCTGTCTGTAAGGGCTGGTCAGTCATTTGGGTTGTGGTGCCTTAGAAGAGTTTTCCAAATCCCATGGCATCGTTTGGATGCAGCCCTGCTCTATGCAGTGTCTGCCCTCCAGTGCTACTGAAAAGTGCATGAGGCCACGATTCCCCATACAAGCAGTGTTGGTCTTCCACAGTACAGATGAGTTTGTGCTGAACCCACAGTGAATCTGCAATGAAATGACAATGTTCTGCATTGTAGAGCAACCTACTGGAGTAATTCATCCTATCCTACAGCAGATATCTAAGCGGGGAAATTTTACTTTGTGATGGATACTTAACTGCTAATTGTACAGGAATCTAAAGACCTAAGAGTAGACACATGAACAAAAAACAGCTGCAGTGAAAAAGAACTAATTCTACCACAGAAGACTGAAACTTATATATTCAGAGGCTGTAAAGCAAAATAAACCACTGGTTTGTCTCTCTCAACTTTCTTCTGTGTAAGCAAGGCTTTAATTTTCCTTTTTTCCCCCTGACGAGTTTCTTGCTAATCTTTATAGAGTCACTTCTCAATTTCACTCTGAAAATCTAAGCAGATTTTGTATTCTGATTCTCTCACTCAAAGATTTTCACTTGACATTTTGAGTATTTCTCATGATTTTTTTTACCTTATCAATACCAAAATTGCAGTCACCATATTAATTCTTATCAACACCTCATCTGGAAATAAAACCACTTCCTTTCATTTTCTTACTAATTTTATATTTAGAAAATCTGAGGACTGTAATTTGATTTTCTCTCCATATTATCACACTGGAAATGTATGCTGAACTTTCACTTTGAGGACTTGGTTGGCTTTAGTTATCCCTTTCCAACAATCAGTCATTTTTCTGTAGGTCTGAATTCCTTAATTTAGATGTAAAAATTTTACATGGACTGTATTAAAATGTATCTGTCTTAAATAGGCCCCCATTATTAGAACCAGCTCTATTCATGGTTGCCTGTATTGTTTAGTCTGAATACTAGCCTGGGCATAGGACTATTTTTGCATCTCCTTTAGAAGAAAATTCCTTGTGGACAATCATATTTTAAGTCAGTTCTCTTTCCACTCAGTGAGATTTACTAGTGTATTATTGAGCTATTTAAAAAATTTTAAATAGCAAGTCATACTAAGTAAAAAACTTTGGTTTGCTTAATAGGATCTGTTGTCCATAAACTATCAGGAATTAATCACATTCTCATTTTTAAGGCTATGTTTGTTGACTCCCTTATGGGCTTTTCAATTATTTTGCTGAGGAAAAGTTACCAGCCAGTTACCTCATATGTCCTTCTCTGCTTTTATTCAGTATTAGCACAATATTGACACATTATCGGTGTGGAATTGTAATTCACTAGAGTATTACAATATTTGTCAAAAAATGTTGTCAGTGGTACAGATGTTTGTTCAGACAACTTCTTTTTGCTCCCATGGGTGTTTATGGTCTGGAAAATGCATCATCATATTTGTATAGTCAAGTTCACCCCCTCTTTCCTATTGAAATATGTCAAATATTTGCTGAGATTTTCCTTCTCTTTCTAATTTCTGAACACTGCTATTCCATCAAGTACATTTCTTGATTTCATACTAATACTTATCCCTTTTTTGTGCTATAAATGTCTCTTTAGCTTCCCTTATTCTCTAAATTTTAATAGTTTTAGTTTTTATTGGCTGCTACCTGGTTCCCTTTCTCTGTTTGACAAATATATATATATATATATATATATATACTTTAATGTTCCTTAGAGAAGCATTGTTCAATGCTGAGCCTGTAAATACCTCTAAATATTTTGAGATATGATTTAGACGTGAATGGCAGTATCAGGAATGTCATTTTTAAAACAGAGTGCAGTAAAAGCTGTTTTAGCTTGGTGGAAACCATGAGGAGCTTTTATCTGGCTATGCTGCAGCATGCAGCTGACACAGGCTGCTGTTCCCCAAAGAGGACAATGCTACCCATCAGCCAGAAGCTGGCAGCACTGCGTGGTCCCGTGGCACACAGAGTCACCTTTTAAGTCTTGATGCTAAACCACGCAGTATTAGATAAGGTAGGAGAACAGCCTCTGAACGGGTGAATACATAGTGTTGGCCTCTGAGATTTTGCTTATACAACCTTCCTTAGCAGAGACACTGTCTTTCTTAGGAAAGCCTTTAGATCTGCTCTTGGGTTTGTATTTCTGTTTTCCTGTAGATAAACATACAGGGAATTGGTGTATTTATTGCAAGTCTGTGGATTTTTCAAGCTGGACTACGCACATCACTTGGTACTGTACCCATCCTCTTCCACAGACAAATATAGAAAAGCTTCAAAATACAAGACCAGAGGGCTCTAATTGAATCCTGCACAGCTGCAGGCTCTCAGGTCCCAGAGGTGCTGGCAGTGGCACTGAGTGCATGCCTTGTGATGGTGCCCTCTGTGTAAGTGTGAGAAATAGTGGTAACTTCCATAGCAGCTCCCATCTAGAGCATTGAGTTCTTGACTACAGCAATTTGTTGCTCCTAGGCAACAAAGGGTTAGTATCAGGCTTATCTGACCTTTAAACAGATGCTGGTAAAGTTACTCTACAGTTTTCTGTAGTTCCTTGAAAATCTGCTCTTCTCTCCACAGAAACAGTGTGTGTATTTCCTCGCAAGAGAAGAGATGTGACTTCTGAGCAGACACCACTGGGATGGCTCACCTGAAACACGAAGAGATAGTGTAGCATGAAAGAGGATATCTATCTCTGGGGAAATCTAACTCATGTCACACATTTCAAATATACATAGTTAAGAAAGTGATCAAAGAGACAGAGGTGCAAAATTAACTTTTGATATAACACAATTAATTGTATTACACCATCTCTATTTCTTTCTTTGTTACCATGATAAATACGCCTGATGTGAGAGTGTTTGTTCTGCCAATGATATGATACATGAGCAAAATAAATAATGGTTCACCAGCTGAACATCACTGTCTGCCTGGGTGGTGACCAGTGGCTCCTGGGCCATCCAGAGCTTTCCCATTTCTCTTAAAAAATCATGATACCCAGGAGTAGATTCCTTCAGTTCTAGTATACAACAAACTCTACAAGGCATATTTTGCTATTGCATGCTAAGAATTTTAGAATTTTCTGCCTTTTTTTTTTCTTTTATCACTGACAGTAGAACTTTTGGAAATTTATAAAAGAAAGAGATTAGCCTCCTGTGAAACATGGATTATTTCCTCTTTTGTTAATATGCACTGCCCTCTTGTGATAAAATATATTTTTGATGTTCTCTCAACGTTCTGTTCTTGTTTTCAGTTTTTGTAGTTTCCTGCTTTTTTTTTTTTTTTTTTTTTTGGGTTCCTCCTCCAGTCCCCAGAGCTTTCTTTTAGGCTTTTTTTCCTATGGCAGAAATAATTTATCTCAATATTAGAAGGATGAAAGGAAAACAACACAAAACTTGATCAAAATATTTTTAGCCAATACTTCACTCTTTCACACAGTTAATATCTTCCCAGAACATTTTACTGAACATACAAGAATCAGACAAATATGTAGGCTGTGAATACTGTAGTGAAAAATGTAGACTTGAGAGGATGAGGAGAATACATAGCAGTGCATTGCAAAGGCAGTCTTGGAAGAAAAAGGTCAAGTGCACAGAGATACTCTTAATTGCATGACCAGTGTCCTAACAACCTGAAGAAATGGCAAGGGAAAGATACTGCTGCAAATCCGATCTCAAAAACCAAGCAGAGGAAAAGGTTGCTTCCCAAAGCCAAGCAGGCAGGCAAAGCCACTCACTTGAATATCATGGGGAAAGGCCATCACTGCCTGGGAAGGGAGGGAGGAGGCAAAACCCTTCAGAAGCAGGAGAAAAAGCTACCCCTGGAGCTGAGGGGATGGCACAGAGGAAAACCCAAAGAGACACCTTTCAGTTAAATGCTGGTTGGAAAAAGTTGCCTCCTCCTGTGTTTTGGACAATGCACATCAAAGATACCCAACCATAATCCTCTTGTCCTCTGAATGGAAACCGTGCACAGGGACTGTGAATGATTCCTACCTGCTTACTGTGTTGTCTTAGACATGCAGGTATAAATGGATTCATAGCATTAGCTACCAGGTCAGTGGGAAATTTTCCTAAGCAGCTCAACAGAGGAATGGAAAAAATTGTATGTGGTACTGTGATTAAAAACACTATATGCAATGTACTGAAAAGAGAAGACAGGAGAGACTTTGAGAGCATAGAGCTGAGAGAAAACCTAAACCCTGGCCTTCTCTAACATCTGATTGATGGACTTCACAACCTTTAAGTATTTCTGGGATTCCTTTAATGCAAAAACTACTTTTATATGGGAATTCTCCCTAAGCTGATTTAAGCCACAAGCTGAATTTTCAGTCTGTACTGCAAATCCCAAGACAACAGAACTTGCAAAAAAAAATAAAAATCTAATTCTTTCCTTGACAATGGCAAAGCAGAGAATATTTTTCCTGACCTTATTTTTATATGAACAAGTAATGTTAACCAAAACATCCAACAACACAGATCCCAAGGCGAGCATCACACTCAGGAAAATAATAGTGAAACAGTAACAGTAATTCTCTGAGGGGAAGTATCAGGTTATCACAAATGGAGATCCAGCTGGCTGCCATCAAGAGTAAGCAAAGAATCCTGTGAAAGTCTCCATGTCTCTGTGCTTGGAGACAGTGTGCTTGGCTGCTTGGTTTAACCCAACTTTCCAAAGCCAGGTGAATGTTACTGTCCAGTTCATGCCCTTGGGTGCTGAAGGGCTCAAAATACACTGGTCAGTGCCAAGGAGTATGGAAAGGAGCACAAACTGCAAGCATTTGAGTGCTGTCTGTTCCTGGTGTGTTCCAGCAATCAGCCTGCTGGGCTACAGGCTGGGAAGGGGAGCATGAACTTGTAGAAAAATTGTTGTGCACAGCACTGCACTTTGACTCCAGGAGCACCTGGAGTTAGCTGACCACACCCAGTATTTTTCTCGTCAGGTTTTCTTTTCATTGAGGCAATTCTCTTGCCTTTTTCCTGCATTTCTTGGACAAGATCATCTCAAGGTATTTGCACGAGTCACTGGAAACTCACTATCACAAGTGCTGAGAAAAATGTGGAAGAGACCTACACAGCAAGGACTTGAGCATATCATACCCCATAGTCTGCATATTTCCATCCTTTCTACCAGCAGTTACCTTAGGGTTTACTCAGGGCCAGAGCATTCTAACTGTGCTGAGGAATGTACTTCAGATGAGCCTGGGAGATCTGCTGCCTGCTTGTCCCCTTGAACCTCCGACGTTTTGGGACTCAATGTCCTTGTAGATGTGAACACAGGTCCAGGTTAGTGACATAAGGTGGGAAGAACGAAAGAATGTAAGAGAAAGGCAGCCAACACCCTTTGAGCTATAAAGACCTAACAGAGAGTAAATGACAAATGCTGTGGAGTTTCAATGCAATAAAACATGCAAGAAATACTTGAACCCTGTGTGAACTTTGTACTTTTGAATCTGTAGAACTGCCCCAGAATGGTCATGAGAACAATCTCGCTCCAGAAATTCCTGTTACTTCCTGCTTTCATCAGTGTAGATAGCCTTTCTGTGGTATTTTGGCATATCAGCAGCTTACTGTGAGGTGAATTACTCCTGCTTTTGCTCCAAATCCCCAGCAAAACTGAACTGAAGCAAGATGAAAACAGATACATGTGTTTTCCTCCCAAGTTTTCGCGGCATGTTGTAAAATAAAACACCCAAACTGGTGAAAGCTCAAAACCTCATTCCTGTGAGGTTCTCTAAGTGGGAGAACAACAAAATGTAAACAAGAATTTCTCATTCAGAAAGACACACGACTGGGCAGCTGGCCACCAGAAACAACAGCAGTGCAAGGGCACAAGAAGCAACTGCCCCTCTCCCAGTTTGATCAGCTTTTGGAGTGCCACTGGCCTTGTCTCACCTGCTGTCTCCCAAACTCATTGCAAGAGGGGCAGATGTGGCTGGCAGCCAAACCTCTGTGCTGGGGACCTGAACAGTGGGGCTGGCTTTCCCACAGACCCTGGGGCGTTCCATGCTCCGCTGCCCACACACGGTGCCCACACACAGCAAGCTGCTTCCTGTGCCCAAAGCCTGAGGTTGACATGCTGTCACGGGGAAGAGAGCTTGGGAGAGGTCAGCCATGCCACCTCAGAAACAGCCTCTGGGTGTGCAGTGGAGCAGACAGTGCTTCTATTTTAATTTCTCTGACAGCTTATAAAACAAAGCTGCATAGTTGGACAGAAATAAATTCAAGAGAAAATTCCCAACTAGCCCCATCAGAAGCTGCTTGTGATGTAAAAGCAGCCTGGAAACACAGGAGTAGGTCCAGGCACTTCCCTTAACACGTCTGTTTGCAAAACTCCTGGTAGCTTTTTTCAGTGCCAATATTAGCACTGCCTTGGTATTCCTACAATGAGCAAAACATTTGTGACAGATTAAATGGGAAAATACCATTTCCTTCTCTAGAGTGAGCTAGGAAATACTAATTTCTTCCCCATTAATTCTTGATGGCTTTGTAGGAAAGCGTGTCTCCTAAGAGCTCAGCCGAGTTCATTATCCTGAGCAGACCTGCAGTGAGGCAGGGCAGCCTAGTGCCAAGCACAGACCTGCCCTAATTACCCTGGCAGATGTCACTTCACAAGAGGAACTGGGCAGTGATTATGGCCCTGCAAAGGGCACAGGTGCTTTTGTGGGTCAGTTAGATATTCACAAAGCACAGTTAAATAAATGGGGCGGCAGGGTTGAGTAAATGAGAATCTCATGACAGAATCACCCAGTCATTTGGCAGCTCAGTGAATAAAAATAATGAAAAGTCCTTTTCCAAAAGCACGGAAAGAACATCCTGGCTTCAATTCAAATTTAGGTTCTAGTTTCCAGAAACACTCTAGCTAACATATTTGGAGAGACATCTGGAAGTTGGGTGAGCTGGTGACTCTTTGCTGCTCTTTGCTGTTTTGCTGGTGGGGCAGAAGCCCTGCAACCCTGGGCACCTGCTTGTGCGCATTGGTGCCAGCCTTGGTGCACAGAAAGGGCAGCTCACATTTACTCCAACATCTGAAGTACTTGGTCCTCTCTTAAATCCCACCTTCACTGAGCCATGACACGGGCCTGGGGCTGGGTATGGCCTGGATGGTGGGGTGGGGTGGACTGATGGCCTTCGGGGCCCACCTCTGTCCCAGTGTGCTGGATCTTGCTCCCCCATCGGTGCTGGGTGCTTTTACAGAGCTCTTCCACTCTACATTTACCTGCTGCTCTTGTGGTCTGTGCTTCCTCTTGCCTTTAGCACAAGGCAACAGATCCACCACGCATGGGAGCATCACATCTGTTCAAGTGTCCTCTTTTTCCTCCACAAACACTGTTTTTCCTCCTTTCTTTCTCTACAGCAGATACCTAGAGCACTGGTGCCTTTGGAGAATAGCAGGGGTTGCCATTAGGCAGCTGGTGACATTGCAGCAGTCCATGTCTGAGCAGCTGCCATGTGCAGTGTGGGTACTGGCTGAACATTAGCCTGCAGGCAGCTTCAGCCAAACGTGCAGGCAGGGGCTCACCCTGGAATTTTGCCTAATGCAGGGGAGGCAGATCAGATGCCAGTGGTGCATCCAGGGGTCAGTGTGCCTGTTGGGAATGCCAGTGTCCTGCCAGACTGCTCTGCCATGCCGTGGGAGAGCGGGTGACTGCTGTCATCCTCGTGCCGTGAGGGGTGACGTGGAGGCAGCAGTGTGGTGGTGGAGCCCCTGCCCTTCTTGCTGCCCGGTGGCTGGTAACTTCCCACCCCACCTCAGCCCACTGCTTTCCACCAGGGTGCACAAAAGGTTTGGTTTGGCCCGCACAGGCTCCCTGTGCCGCCCACTGACACACGGACAGAGTGCGTGTCTGGGGTGAGTCACTGCATCGAGTCTGGCAAAGCTTTTCTGTGGTTGGGGGTACGACAAGACTAACACAGGCCCTGGGGTTTTTCTGATGGAGTCCCCTCCCTGGATTTGTGGGCAGAGGGATGCACGCATTTCCCATCACACTCTCTTCTCTGGCTCCCTCTGCCCTCTCTTGTCACAGGCTCCATGGCATTTGCATTGTCCTTTCCACCAGCCGTAGGGCACAGAGAGTGAAAAATATTTCTTGAGACAGCCTTTCCTTTGCACACTGCAGTGAGCCCTCTGGAGACATATGATCATCTCTGAAGCATTTTTCTCCTCCCATGACGAGAAGAGGAGGAGTGACGTGTGAGGTTGCTCACGCCTCTTCCGTCATCTTTCCATTTTTTAACATTGCATGTGTTTCCTGGGCTTGTCGGCATTTTCCTATGAGTAAGCTGTTACCACGCGCACCCAACATGTTTTCTGCTTGTGCCTAGAGTGGAAAAGGGGCACTGAAACATAACACATGGGTACAGTGGTAGGAAGGTGTGAGAGATGGTTTCTAAAAGCTGTGGTGAACAAACTTGTGAACTTTGTATGCCCAAAGCAAGAGGATTAAAGTGAGAAACCCCCTGCTGGCCCCAGTTCAGTCTTACCAGTACTGCACCACCACACTGATGCTCTGTTCCTATAAATCCCTGTGTCAAATTATGAGCTGAGCTTACCCCATCACTACCTGTTATCTTCTACTTGTTAACCACTTCAAATGTCACATGTTTTTTACACAGTAAAAAGCCATGAGCAATCTTTCTTAAAAATAGCTGCCCACAGCCAATCTGGGAGCATGTGTTGAGGACACCATACAGCCTTTAATACCCACTTTCACATGGGCATAGTTTCCACTGTGATGACCTCTTTGCTGCTTGCTCTGCTAGAAATCTATGGACTTCAATAAGGACAGACTAGCACCATTAATAAAAAGTGAAATGAGCAGAACTGTTTTATTGTCAACTATATTTATATATTTTATTGAAACTTGCAGGATTGAAAATTCTCCCCTAATACATCAGGAGGGAAAAAAAAGATATATCTTTCAAAAACAAAAGAGTAACAATCTATGAGAACCCATGCTATTATTTCAAATAAGTTTAAAAAATTTCAAACAAAACCCAACAGCAACAACAAGCTGGTTAACTAAGTGGACGAGTTCATGCACCAACAGGTGCTCTTACTGGGCTGTGATAATGACCCAAATTAGCTCAGTTGCCGTCAAGGGTTGCCATCATATGAGCAATCAGCAAGAATTTCCATGAAAAACCCTATTCAAGACCAGATTTGGCTAACAATAGGCATTTTCAGAGGCACACAGGTTACCTGCTAAGCAAAAAATGGGCAGGTTCCAGCAGGAGCTGATGAACCTGGCTTTTGCACTCTTATGCATCAGGGCAGATTCTGTCAGAAGTGTTGCAGTGGAGGACTTCCATGCTCTGTAAGCGTCAGGGTCTCTCATGTTCTTCAGTTCTGGATAAAGACACCAATAACCATTAATCAGGGTAGAAATGGGCTCCCATTAACTTTTAAATGAGGCCGTGAAACAACAAAAATTATTTTAGGGAAAGTAGTACAGTCTCCTTATGAGACTACATATGAAAGTCACTGCTACACCTTCATTCACATGCTGCTACAGGCTTGTTGCCCCTCAAGACTGTGGGAGGAAAAAGGAAAAGATCAGAACAGAAGGTCTTAGAGGCACAATATAATAATTTATATTGTATTTAAACTTGAATTCTGGACAGAGAGAAGCCATCAAAGTGGGTCTTCTGTAACGGTTTTGCAAACAATCACTGTATCAACCACTTCTTAGATTATGAATAAATTATGGCCAGTAAATCAGATAGGTGTGTGATGAATCCTTGAGGAAACAGGATTATCTTCATTGGCTACATTTAGGTTAAGAAAGCACAAGCAAGATTTGTCTTTAGTATTCTTAAACTTTATTATGTATCTTGGCAACTTTCTCTGTCCAGATACACTCAATGCAAGAATGTGCAATGGAAGAAAAGACAGTTTAAGGGTCCACCAGGAGAGCATCTTGCTTGTGGAAATGGCCATCAGCAAAAATACAAAGTAGAGTACAAAAAGGACAGAAAAATTGCATTTAGCCTCCAGCAGTCAGGGGCATGGGATCTCTCCAAGCCAGGGAGGCACCTTGGCAATCACATACAGAATCAAAGCTCCGTGAAATTGTCTCACCCCAGAGTGGTGTCTTAACACTCATGGCTCCTGCAGAATCCAGTAGCAAGGATACAAACCCTTTCCCTTGTTTTGCACTCCTCATGTCCACAGGCTTCTGTTGTGGCTGTCACTTTTGCAGACTGAGGAAGCTCTGAGGCTTTAGCCCTCAGTCAGTGGAAGCCACTCCTTATCTTTGTCAAGAATGCTTCCAGTCATCCTTTTTATTTTTGTTTTTGGGGTGAAATTACATAACCAGAGCTGCACAAAGATTTTGAGGTGCATGTACATCATGGACTTATTCACAGGTCAAATGATGAGCCCTCATTTTGTGCTCTACATGTTCTTAACGAGTCCTACAATCCAATTTGCCTTTTAACATCTTCTGAGTGTTGACAGATATTTTCAGAGAACTTTCCATAGTGATGACAAAACTACTTTCCTGAGCAGTAGCAATGAAGGCCTGTCATTTTGTGCATCTTTTTTTGTCCTAAGCACGTTGTTCAGTGCTTATCAGCCTCTTTTATTGCTTATCAGCTTTTTCATTTATTGCCCTGTCACCCAACACCATGAAGTAGTTTTGCAGGTCTCCAAAGTCAGGCTCAGGTTTAAGTATCCTGAATAATTTAGTGTCATCTGCAATTTTTGTCACCCACTCCCCCATCTGTCCAGATCACTTCACCTTTCAGAAATTATGTAGGGTCCCCCAGGTAGAATCACTTCCCAATGGTCTTTTCATTAGGAAAAATAATCACTCCACTCCTGCCCCCAGTTTCTGAAATTCTGGCAGACCAATTCTTTAGCACTAGGTATGGGTTTTGAGGGCAGTGTCTCAGTTGCCTTCATCACAGGGCGTGACCCAGCTTGTAGAGGTTCCTGTGGGCATGGAGAAATGGCTAACTTTGATTTCTCAGGCAGCTCAAAAGGCAGCCCCATGGTTCTGTCTGAGCTGGGCTCAGTGAATATGACTGCAGACACATGCCTCTAACAAGCCAGACTGCCTGCTGCACAGCTCTCCATGGCTGGAAGCTCACTCCTGATCCACCACGGAGACGTGCTCACATATGTGCACGTGTTGGTGCGAGCAGGGTAGAGAGTCATTGATTTCATTTCACACAGAGATCTTGAGAAACTGGAAAAATATCTTATCTGAAGTGTTAGGCTGCTTGTTTAAGCTGCAGATTTGCCTGAGTCAGCACAGTAGGCTTGAGTCTTTCATGCACAGCTAAGCAGTTTCTTCTGGTTGCAAATCAATTCTGCTCACCCTCAACAGGAACTGGTGATTTCTATCATTTGTTTTCAGGGCCGTGGAGAAGTTGTAAGCCTTTTTTTCCTTCTGTTTGATTCAGTGTTTGTTTCTCAGGAAGATGCCTATAAAAATGAGGACTTGCATTTTGAGTTACTAGCACTGCTGTTTGCCTTTCATTTTGTAAAAAACAGACTTTCTTCACAAAACATGGGGGAAAAAACATATAAAAAAACAGGAAGTGCCTTCAAACTGCTCATCAAAGCATCACCAGGAAGCAAGGTGCCAAGGATCAGACTTTTTCTATCCATTCAAGGCTTTTCCTAACACTATATCCACTCTGGTTTTGGTAATCAGCTCAATTGTAAGAGTGCATTTACAAAGTTGTTATTTGCCTGATGACAACAGTGGGAGGAGACCTTAGGGCTGTCTTGGATTCTCTTCTGCTGGCTGCTTTGCAAGGACAAAAGGGGTTGTGTCCTCCCCTGAGGGGTCTGCAGGAGAGGAGACCCATGAGAGGGACAAGTACAAGGTGGCAGAAGATCCCTACACAGCTCCAAGAGTGGCCTCGATCTTCAAATGGTTCTTCAAATGTGACACAAAGCAAAGCTGCTCTCAGGGACTGCAGCATGTCCAATGCTGGAGGCCATTTGTGCATTTAGTGCCCTGTTAGCACCCTGGGGCAGAGCACTGCACATCCTGGTGGGGTGTATCCTGCTGGTGGTCCACAGGGGACTGCAAGGGCTCCATGCAGGAAGGGAGCTGAGGACACAAGCATGTGCTGGTAATTTGAGGCTGTGAGAGCTTTGTGGACACACTTAGTCTGGGCTGGATGGGAAGCAGCCCTCCCATGGCATCTTGGAAATGAAGCAGGGTGCTTTTGCAGGGGGCTGGAAGATGGTTAGTGCTGGGTGGTAGCTCCTGGACTCACTGCAGTGTATCACCTTGCTCAGTGTGTGCACAGATGCCTTCTCTGTAATGATGCCCTTTGGGCCTCATTTGGTGAAGTGTTTTCACCCCCTCTGACTTCAGGGCCGAGTACCTCTGGAAAAACAAATCATGCATGATATTCTGGCTGTCTTACGGATGATGTAAAATGTGCTTTTACTGCATCATGTGGAAGGCTTCCCTCCTGTTCTCCATCTTTCCTCACTGACTTGTCCTGACCACCATACCCTGAGAGAGGAGCTTGTGTAGCCCTGGGAGTACACAGACCTTGCTCCACACAGCTCCACAGGGTGTAGAAAGGATCTCACAGAGCACAGGCCTGCTACGCTGCTTATACCTACTTTAGGAGAAAAAAATACTGTTGCTGGAGAGCCCCTTTATCTTTTATGCTTTCATTTTGATAAAGGAATTGGGAATAATAAATGCAGCCACTGGCAGATAATATAAAGAATGGGCTGAAACATTAGCTGAGATTGGGTTCCACCAATAGGCAACTGAAAATGAGCATCCTGACAGATGGTGCCAATTGATTTAACTGCAGCTGTGGTGCTTAACAGGATAGAAAATGCAAGTGAAAATCTAATGGGAGGCCTGCCCTAGTTAAATCAGCCTCTTATTTAACTTACCAGTAGTAATCACTGTTAATAAATTCCAGTTAAACCAATGGTAGAAAGAATTATCTGTTTTGTTAAGCAGTCCAAGCAAAGCTGTGGGCTTTTAAAAAGTTTAAGCATATATCTATCTATCTATCTATCTATCTATATGTATATGTGCACACACACATATATACACCTAGAATATATATCCTGATATGTAATATATATCAGTATGTTATATATTTAGCATACATATAACATCTACCACACATATCTTCTCCAATGTACATATACTGTCATTATTGTATTACCAATATGTACTGTTGTATAGAGATAGATTTAATTTATGTTGATTTAAATGTGCATAAAAATTAAAAATGATTTTAAATTCAATTAAAAACTATTAAAATATGCAAGAGAAGGCAACATTGGTATTTCAAACCACGTGGATGAAAAGAACAGAAAGGATGATAGAGGAAAGGAGAAAAGGTGGGAAGAGGAAAGAGGGAGCCGAGGTGAAAGCCTGGCATAGATCCTTGCAGCGTCTCCTCAGCTTCTGTAAATGATAACACAAAGGTGTTTTCCTCTCTATGCTTCCCTGATGAAGTCCAGTTGAAGCCTTCAGACCTTCCTGATCAGATTCAAGGTCCCTGTTGGAGGTTTCCACGGCTTCACGTGCTGCAGCAGCTACTCTAAAGTCAGTCACACAGCCTCTCCATGCTGCTCTTCTGTCACACTCACTACTAACTGTGCTTTGATGCACCCTTGAAGGTTGTAGATGGATCATGGTCAGGAGGTGCTGTGAAATCGAGTTATCTTCAGTGTGATCCCACAGAGGGACTGGGTTTCCATCCCCTTGTGCCACAGTGCCAGTGCTGAGCCTCCACTGCCCTTGTGGGCACAAGCCCAGAGAGGACAGAGCCATTGGCCCTTCAGCAGCCACTGTGTCCCCATCATGCAGTCCAAGGCAAAAAGGCCTCCCACAGCACAGGACTCCATCACTTTGTTTCACATCGGGATGCATCTAGCCTTGATGATCCTGCTACAGACCATCTTTATGGCAGTTTCATGCAGGTTAGCAAGTTCACATGTGTAGTCATTTGAAAGCCTGATTCATTTATCCACAATTCATTCAAGAATGCTCTTTGTTGGAAGGTTATACGTTAGTAACTTTCTAAAATTAGCCCAACTTGGCCAGCCACTAATTCACTCTTAATACCAAGCTCCCAGGTTAGAGAAACTAAGAATACTTTTTCTTTCAGGCAGCTTTGCCCTTCTAAACACACAGGTATTTTTCTCTTTGAGCCTGTGATCATGCAAGAAATATTTCTGATTTCCTGTGAAAATCATATGAATAGAGTAAATTGGGGGGGGGAAGCAACCTTCTTGCCATGTCATTGGCTTCAATATTTACACACTACTCTTGCCAGCTAGCAAGATTCATAAAAGGGCAGAGCACAGAGAAGAAAATCCACACGTTTGCTCTGGCTTATGGCATTTCCATAGGAGTGTGAGAGGTGATCTGAAAAGCAAGCAGTGAGAGCAGAGCTCACATGTGTTTCTGTATGGAGCACACTGGTCTCCTGTGAACAGCAACCCAGAGTCTCTACTTTGGGTTTTGAGGGGCAAAGCTCCCCAACCACTCATAATGTCAGGAAGCAGCAATGAAAGTCTAGGGCAAAAATAATTGTTGCCCTTAATTGACTGATTTCTATAGCACTCAAAGGGAATCTAATCATTGTGTGTCCAGCAGTGCTCATCCCAAGAGGGTGTATTTCAGAGGATGGTCCATCACCTGCAGCATATCACACAGTTGGTTTTAATCTACACCCATCACTGCTATTGCTTAAAAAGAAACCTATTTAAAAAGAATAAAATATAGAAATTTCCCTCTGCCTCACTGTGAATGTGCTTTTGCCTTTAGAAAAACATCACCTCCTGGAGACTTGCTTCCCCCTGTGGTGAGAGAACATGGGGTCTTGATGAGGTGTCATGACCTAAGGGTTAGTCCGGAGAGCGTGACCACAGGGTCCTAGGATTTCATGGTACTCAAGAACATGGAGGCCTTTTCCTCTTAATCTTTCTACTTAGCTGCAGATTACCACAAATACCACAAAAGTCACCACTATACCTATGAATAATAAAGCAAATGAGAATGAATAGATAAATATTTATATATGTCTAAAGTTGTTACGTATTACTAACATCAATCAATTACAATCTCGATCAATAGTATGGTGTCAATCGATGATGGCATGAATTAGTATTGTAGTACAATCAATAAGAGGCTCAACCAAGTAATTCTATATTCTTACCTATTACCACAGCTTGTCACTAGCAGAACAATGAGTACACATAACACCCATATGAAGCAAATTATGTTTCAGAAGGAAATCTCAAAAGGGAAGGGACAAACCAATCTGAGGTGGGGACTACACACAGAGCAAAGGAGGGGATGACAAACTGAACTGAAAGGATAACAGAGATATTCACTTCTTGGGGTCAGCCAGGAGTCAGCAAGACATCTGTGGTGGACAGCTAGGGGTCAGCAAGACATCTGTGGTGGACAGCCAGGGGTCAGCAAGACATCTGTGGACAGTCCAAGGTCTTGTAGAAAGTTTGTGTGGAATTCAACCAGAAAGCTCTGATTGATACAGGAGCTCAGGTTTGGGTAAAACAAACACTTTTTAAAAAATAACATACGGACATAAGAGAGTGTAGGACATCCCACTTCACGCAGTCAATAGATGCTGTTAACATCTGGTTTCACCTGCAGCAGCTGATAATACATTATGATGTTTTCTGTTCTTCCAGGGCAATTTTATTTTCCCAGACTGTTTTCCACTGTGTTTTCCCAGACTGTTTTTCTCAGGTGATAAGTTACAGTCCCTCATTTTTTCTACTTATTTAAAATCAGCCTATGGAGATGATCAACTTATATTTAGTCAATAAATAATGGCAATGATAAATTATTTTTTGTCATTAATTCCATAAAAAGAGTCTTCTCTGTCTAAGACCAGCATGCTGGCACATCTTAAGCAATCATGGTGTTTATCTCAAGCTGCCAGAGGGACTGACCTGGATTTCTTGTCATTGTCATTACCCCAAACCATTTCACACCTTCTCAGACACGTCTGCCCAGAGCTGCTGAGGGTAAGCAAGAGGTCATCACTCACACAGGGCAGAGGCAGAAGCACCCACTGGCCCAGGTCTGGGTAAAATCTCTGGTGAATGCAAACATCTGCAAATTGCCTGTGGGCTAGGCAGCCCCAATTGTGGGGACAAACCCACATTTTGCATATGAACAGGACGAACTGGACATGGAAGTCCATGAGTCTGAACACCTCAGGCGCTCAGGCTGTTTTTCTCAAAGTCTCCCCAGTGCTGCAGCAGCACAGAGCAGGGAGCTGTGAAGTCAGAGTTCACAGAATATGCAGAATTTTATTTGAGATTTCTCCCCCTGTGTGCTTAGTGTGCACAGAAGATACTGTGTTCAGGCAAATTTTGGGGATTGTATATGTTGGGGAACAGCTGGAAAAGCCAGTGATTCATGGTAAGTGGACATAGTAGTTCTCATATCTCTCCTCTGAGTATGGGCTATACATTTCTGCAAATTAAAAAGCAACACCTGTCTTGAAGACCACCCAGCCTCCTAAACCATCACGAAAAAGCTGCATCCCGCAGAGTCTATCTCCACACTGGTACCCACGCTGGTTTTAAGGTATCATTTTATGTTTTGGATTGTTGAGGCTTGGGCTGTCAGATGTGCCGCCCTTATCAAAATTTTGTGGTGCTCTTGTTGGGGCTTTCAAAAGGATGACACACAGAAAACCTTACAAATATTTAGAGAATGACTTGGAGTGATTTTTATGGGATTTCCAGTTCCTAAAAATATTTTGTAGGGTTTGCTATGAATGACTTGGGGGGATTTACTCTGACAGCTTCCAGTGAGATGTATTCTTTGCAAAGGGCAGACAAAAAAAATTCCCACATAAATGTTATTTTTTGAAGATAAACTGGAACTTTATTTAAACAAAATCTTTTAAAAAATACACCCTTTTTTGGAACATTGCTGTTTTTCCTTGAAACAGTGATGCTAGAAAGCCCCCAAATTTTCAGCAGTTTTTGGTGAGGAACAGTCGTTACCAGCTGCTAAAAAACCAAACAGCTTTTTAACATTTTGAATGGAGTTTTTCATCAAAAGGCAATGTTTCCTATAGAAAATTCTAAGTAAAGTGATGTTCCTTTTTTGTCTGCAGAAACTCTTTCCTGTATGTTGTAATCTCTATATTCCCCCGCTGGAAGAGTGTGTTAGAAAACCCCAGCCAGCACTTTGCAGAGAGCCAGCCTTTGCACAGGAGTATTCAAGGTGAAGCCTGGCACAGACCTGAGAGTTTGTGGTTTTTGTGTGAGTTAACAGCCTCGCGAAATGACACCTGCCACTTCAACAATCTGCCTCATCTCCTTGGAGGCGTTTCTGCTAAATGGAGTTGTTATCAAGGTTATCCTACCCCTCTGGTCAGCTCCAAGCCAAGGATCTCAGCCCTGGTACATTCAATAGTCAGGCATCTCTACTTGTCCCATCTCTGCTTCAATCACTTAATAAAATTAGGAATAATCATTTAATGCATATAAAACAACAACAGAAACAAAATTCTGCAAATATGTAGAGCATAATTTCTTTTAATTTCTTTATTATAGGTTATTGCAATTTGCATGCATTTTTTATCAAAATTAAAAATATTTTAAAATATTTAAAATATTTAAAAATATTACTGTCACATGTTGTTCATATTTGACAACAATGCATCCATCCATTGCCAGCTAGCTGTGTCCAGCTCAGCAGACTTCCAAACTGCTGCCATAAATTAACCAGGTGGTAGAATGTATCTTGGAGCTTACAAGATGAAGATATTTCCCTTTGTTGGCATGAGTCATGTATCTCATGGAAAAGCACAGTATACAGGAAATAATGAAAAAATGGGGATTCAATTAGTATTGAATTTTTAAAAATGCCACTGCTAATGTTAATACAAACAGTATCATTTGGGTCTGGTAGGATCAAAAGGAGACCTGCCTCCTGGAAACACTCCCAACCCCAGGACTGCTATGGAGTTAATAGTCTATAATAGAATCTATTAATGCTCTTAGATTAGTCTGTCAAAGACAATTAATCAAAATACAATAAGCTTTTCTTCCCAAAATAGAAACATATACACAGTTAATGTGACAGTTGTATCACTGAACTTTCACAGGAGTTTTCTTCATGTATTTTGCTGAAGTTACCAGATTGAGGCCTGGGACATAAGGCCAGGACAGGCAAATTTATGAAGTGTGAAAGTCCACTTGAAAGAAAAAGCCAGAAATCCACTTTTATATGAACTTATTTAAACAACATATAACCATTCAGTAAAAATACTGATACTTACAGAGGCTGCATTTATTTATAAACTTTTTATCCTTTGGAATGTGTTTGACAAATGCAATAAACATGCAGGGCTGTATTCTGCCATCATTCAAACACATGTAATCTCACTGACTTTAATGGCACTGTATCAATATTGTTGAGGACAGAGTTTGCACCATTCAGGAATCTCATTTCTGACGATAATTGGAAGCATCTTGAATAGAGGCAAAGGGTTTTTTCACTAGAATCTCTTTTTGATACAAAAGTATTACTTCATAATCTGTGACTGGTTTTGCTATTGCTTCCCTTCTTATGCAAAGCAAATTTATAGGCACTTCTATGAAAAGGAACCACAATGGAGTCAATTTTATAGCAAGAAATAGTAGAGATAAATATTTTGTTCAGTGCTGACTCAGAGACAGCATCGCCCCATTGGTAGTTAACTTACACAAATCTGATAAAGAGAGTTTAACTTCAGCCTCTCTTAAAAGATTGGGTGAATATGAATCACTTATCTGATCACATTTACTCCTGATCATGCTTCACTCATTCAACTGGAAAAGACTCCAAAGGCAGGAGTCAGGCTGTGGGATGATGCAGCACAGCGCTGCTTCCCTCCCTGGCACTGAGTTTGCAGTTCCATCCTGCTCAGGGTCCCTGGGATGGTGGCAGTGCCAGATGCGTGGCCTGGAGCTGGAAGCAAGTGCTGCTTCATGTCCCCAGGCAGCTCCATTTCCCAGCACCGCTCCCTCCACCTTGTGCTGCTGTCAAACCATGATCTTCTACAAGGGACACCTTGAAAGCCTGAACTTTGCTTTTTGATTTTGTAGTGAAAACGAATGTTTAAATGTCAGGAACACCTTTTGACTGAAAATCATAGATTCTGGCTCTCTGTGGCAGAGAAGATGGACTATGAACATAAATGGGCCATGTGCCAGTTTCTGCACTGATGCACATGCAAATAAATTATATGACAGGAGCATGCTTTTGCAGATGATTTTACATTTAGTTATAGTCCCAGAAGTTCATGTTCATTGTCTGAGCATTTTGGGATGTAAAGAGAAGATTATAATGGAAGGTTTAATCCTGCCAAATTTTTAAGTATGCCTTCTTTTCAAAGGTGCTGCCTTTCCACAGGCTTAACCTTTTTTTGGTGCTGATTCTTTGATGACAGGAAGCCTTCCTGCCTCTGAATACCTGTGACTGCAGTGCAAAGCCATTCACCATGCAGTAAATCTCCACTTCACCTTTTCTTACCCAACAGGGAAGCACAATGGGAGAGACTTGAAGACAGCACAAAATTGTAGTTGAGGCATTTGTTTCTTATTATATTTGCCCTTCCCAGGAACACAAGTGGCAGCTTGCCATGAATTAGGTTTGCTCAATAATTCAGTGCCGGAGTAATCAGAAGACAGCAGTCAGAGCTGTGATGGATAATAGCCAGATGTCACGTGTCAGTGTTGGGTCTCCCCAGTCTACCACCAGCCATTGTGACCATCAATCATGATATTCTACTCACCTGCCTACCTCCACTGACAAGCTTGCATTAAACTGATGGTTAATTTCCTGTCAGTAGATCCTCCATGGCCTGGGTTCTGCAGAGATCTGCCATTCGGCTCTTAGGCAGGAGCTGACCTAAGGCAATATAGGAGCGTTGAGTCAATTTTTCTCAGTTGCAGAAAACACAACTTCCTCGTAAATGTAAACTGAGAAACTTCACTAAAACTTAACAAAGCTTCGTTGTTTTGATAAGAGATAAAGCTGTTGCATTCTCTGAAAATAGCACTGTGTCTGTAAGAGTCAGACTTTTTCTCCAGTGGTCTTCAAAATCCGTATCACCCCGGTCACAGCATTTCCAAAGTCAGGATTCCCATTCAAGGAAAAGAGATTTGTCAGATCATGAAACTACATGTAACGGGCTTAAGAATTATACAAGGTTTTGGTATCTTATACCTCCTGCTTTTGTTGTGCATGCTTTCTCATTTTACTTCTTTAAGAAGACAGAATACGACCTACAAAATTAATGATGGAAGATGCACAGTCAAGTGTATCCTCAAGCTCTTTTAAAATGAGTATGGTGGTGATGGGATGACTTTGGGTGCTAAGGATGCCAGGCTGTGGTAACTGGATGTTCAATACCCAGCTCCCATTTAGTGGTGCTTTCTTCCTAGGATCAACAAAATCCCCTTCAGTTTGCTTGCCAACAACTTGTGTGCCACAGTGGATACTTTCTAACTCCCAAGTCTGGTATATCTCATGCTTGAATGCCCTGAAGAGAGTACTTTGGATTTTCTGCCCAAAACCACCACTGGGTAATTGCTCAATGAAGTTCAGTTTTAGACATTTCCAAAAACAAAGGATGATGATGTTAAGCCACTCTGAGTCACACAAACCTGTTTCAAGAACCTATATTCTCTGTGGTAATTTCTTAGTGCATGCTTTTATTTTAATCTTTCATAGGCTTTATGGAATGGGAGTTGAACAGGTGTCCAAAGAAGACTCATACACTTGGCTGTTAGTTGACTAGTTGGAAATACAAATTCCATCTTGCAAAACATTTTGAGATGTTAACAGTTATTTTAGTCACACTGATGACCAAAAGGCTGTTGAAATTTTTCAGAAAAAAAAATCAGGGAAAAGAGAAAAAGTGTTTATCAAGGCAGTGATGCGTTTACTCACCTGGTGAGTGGGATTAAACTCAGATGATGCTCAGTCTCGTGCATCAAGATTATCAATCTGATTAACAGTCTCTTTCTCCACCTTAATCAGAAATACAACTCTGAACCCCAAAACATTACTAACAAAATTTAGTAAAACTACTGTTATATTTCCTTGAATAGTTTTGGTTTCAGTGAAAGAGCATTTTCTGGTGCAAAACATTTAATTTAAAAGTTCCCATTTAGCTCTTGTGTTTACATTGTCTTCAAGTGCTACAGGCTTCTGGGCACTCAATTGGACAAAAAAAAATTGCTAGCAATCATTTTATTTTGTCTTTGATTTTATTCAAGTTACAAAACCCAGTTACATATGACAGTAATTATATATTTTGTATATTTGGTCTCATTTTGAAGAAGCCATAGCTTGGTTATTTAATAAAAAAAAAAACAAAAACAAAACCAAAAAAAAACCTAGCTTCATCTCACACTGCCCCACACAAAAATCTACTTTGCTTTCCTTTTTCTGCATTTTAAATCAACGAAAACAAAACTAAACTGAAAATACTCTGAGAAGAACTGTGATGAAATAAAATAGAAGAAGGTGCTGTTAATGCAGGGTATTTGTGTGTGACAGTGGAGGAGGCATTCCTGCTCGTGTTGCTTCATGTAGAGGGTACAAGTTCCAGGTGCTGTGACTCACATGGGTGCAGCATCTGCCTGGACATTTTGGTGTGCCAGCAGGCACTGCCTGGCTCAGCAGTGACACTGCCCCACAGCCTCACCCTTCCCAGTGCTCACCTCCTGTACTGGCACCATGGGTTATCGTACCAGCAGGGGTTGTGGGTGCTGAGAGTTCCTCCCTTGAGCCATCTGCAGGGACTGAGCTTGCTGGCACTGCTGGCTCATGAGCCACAATCCCCTTATACTGCCTGACAAACTACAGGAGGAGCTGGCAGCACATCCTTGGAAGCATGTTTACATGTGGCTTTTAATAAGATTGTGGGGAAGAGGCTGCATGGTGGTTGGCAAAACCACTGGAGATTTGATAGTTGTCCATTGGTCCATCACCGTTAAAAATGTATTAAAAAGATGGTAACTGGACTCAAACTCACCAATCCCATTCATGTTTACACCCACTCTGTGGTGCTGGAGTTTTACCTAGCATTTAGCTGAAATCCTTCAGGAATGTAATTATTCAACAGCTTCCTTACTCTAAATTGGTCATTTCTTTATATTCTTGGCCTTTTACTTTTCTTCTAAAATATTCTAACCGCAACACTCTTTTTCCTAATGTTTCATTGAATGAAACAGTATGACTAAGTAGAGTGAGAGGAGAGTCCAAGAATTATACTTTTCTTCTGACCAGCCCTGAGCAGATCCTCCTACTGTGGTTTCTTCTTTGTCTTGGGAAATTCCCCTCTGGGTGGGATGCTGGGTGTAGACACTTTCAGAAAATGCTGTCAGCACAACTCCTGCAGAGCTACAGGAGGAAGGGAGGGGACCGGGGGAGTGTGGTAGGGGCCCAAGCATTTTTGGTAAAACAGTCAAAGCACAGAGGTGCAGTATCAGCAGTGAGATGATTGTCAACTAGTGGAAAAATGTTTCCATTTCCTACCAAAGGTCACAACACTTAATAGCATCATCGATACAAACACCACAAAAGACCAAATCAGCCCAGTATGCAAGGCTAGCCTGGGGTCATCTGCAACAAACCCCACTCACCTGGACCAGCAGAAAGGCCCAGAACTACATGGGCAACATTCTTGAACAGAACAAAAGAGGAAGAACTTCCCTACTGAGCAGAAAGGGTGCAGGGACAAAAATACTGAGCTGCAGGCTGAGTGTAGTGCTGTGGAGGATGTCTATCCCTCCACACACCAGTGTGGGGAGGTGCAGCAAAGCCTTCTTGTGAGCAGTGGCTGTGTTACCTGCCACACAGCTGCCTTATGTAAGATCCAGCTCAGAACTGGAGTACCTACACTCAAGTGTTAGAACAGAGATGTCAACATCTGAGCTCAAAGGGTGATTCAATCCCCTCCATGGAGACTGCTCATGTTGCTAGAGATGCTACAGGAAATCTGAGACACCTACAAGGAGGTGGCAGATGCAACACAGGACCTCCCAGTACGGCACATCGAGACCTGAAATAACATCCTGAAGCATCCAGTTTGGCACTCAGCACTGTCAGCCATGTCCAAGGTTATTTAACTTCCCAATACAGGCAAGGGATTCTAGGAAATAATTTGGTCTGCCAAGAACTAGACTCCTAATGTCATGGCCAGGCTGACTGGACTGATAAGATCTCCATCATGGGGACCATAGATACCCAGCTCACATGAAGATGACTAAATGTAGATATTCTAGTCTTCCAGTCCTCAATCAAGAAAAGAAAAAATACAAAATCTGTGCATGTCAAAAGCACACTGCCACCTCAAGCTAAGCTGTTGCTAGTAGCCTGCTCCACACAGCAAGGCCAAAATGTCCTGAAGTTAACTATGGTTGCTGTTGACTCCATTGTGCCTCACAGGCAGGTTGTTACCAGGGTATTTAAAAGTCAAATCAAAGGATAATCAAGGGAAATTAACTCTCTGCAAACAACATATGTGGGCTAGTGTTCTTGAATGTGCTGAACTAGTCTTTTTTCAATATGCCCCAAGCACTGCATGAGGAATTTGATAAAAGAGGTTAATTTTGAGTGGCTGTAGACCTCCTCCAGCAGGATCAGGTTCCAGTGAGCCATCTGACTGTGTCACAAAGGGGCTCAGTACTGCTCCAATCCACTTCTTGTGCTGATTGAAGAAAGCATCTGCTAGTCTGGGACCCTATCCGTGCCTTGTTGGCCAAAGCACATCTCACTCCAGATGTGTTTTGTGCACACCAACACCATCACTAAGGTATTTTCTGAAGGACTACTCCCCCCTCTTAGCCTAGGATTTCTGGGCATGATGACTTCCTTCCACTTCAGGAACTAGATTGTATTCTTCTGCTATCCTCATTTTTGCTCAGCTACTTCTCACCTTTTCTCTGCTACATGCTTGCCCAGGAGCTGCAGTCTGAACCAGCATAATGTTTTTAAAACAAATCTCTATTTTGGAACTAGAAGAGAGGATGGAGTACAAGCTGTTCCAGGAAGCATAGGCTTGGTTTGAGTCTGTAGTGGCAAAAAGCTAGTCCTCTGTGAAGTAATAAAAGGTATTTTAAAGAAACTCGTCTTTGCAGGACTGTAAGCTGATTTATGAAGGCAGGTGTCAAGTGAGTGTGAAACTGTTGGAGCTGTGGCAAAGCAAATTTTATCGTTGCTTTTGTGGTTTTTTTATCTTTTTCTAAAAATCCCCAAACTATTCTAAGCAGAAGTACTCTGCTAATAGGAAGTTTAAATGGATTTGAGGGAGTTCAGGATTTCTGTGTAATTCCAAAGCGTGACAAGCCAGAAAACTTGCCAGTTTTATATACTGACTCTGAGAGCCAGTATAAAGTTCAGCAAACAGTGAATGTGCTCAGCAAAGGAGATGAAAAATACATTGTTCAGCAGTTGCTGCACTTGCTGCAGTGACACGTTTCCCCTATAATGCTCCTATGTCAGCTGGGCCCATGACTTGTGCACATGAAGAGGAGTCATGGTGCCTCTTTCGAAACGTTTGCATGGGGTGATGGACGTTTCTGTGATTCAGGCAGTGAAAACTGACTGTGTTACGTTTCCAAATGATGTCTGAGCCCCCTTTGTCATGGTGAAAACAGTTCTGCAAGGAGAAGGACAACACAGCAACCAGGTTTAATGTAAGCAATGCCACCTTGTTTATTTATCCTACATGCAGGTTGTTTACAACATTTTATGCTACTATAACACACATGCTTTCCTATAGGTGCTCTGCATGTGTTGGGCATAAATATGATGCTTTGGCCACAGATTCTGCATGCCATGGATGTGTTGTTTACAGTCACATCTGTGCCCTTCTCTGGCCAGGTGAGATGTGTGAGACAGTTGCAGACAAGTGAAGCTGTTGTTAGTGCACACTGGGACTATTCCCCATCAGGCTGTGTCATTCCAAGGGGGCCATCCAGTCCTGTGCTGGCAGGCAGAGATTCTCTGGCTGGGCTTGTACTCAACCACGTATGTAACCTTGGGTGGAAAGGAATCCGGTCACATGTGCTATCCTGCCTTTACAGATTCCTCCCAGTTTCGAATTCCCCATGAACCCCATGAGAAAATCAAATCTAAAGTGTGTTTTGAGAATGGGGAGCCTTTGGAGGGGAGCTGTGTAGGCAGCTGACAGTCACCTGCCTTTGTTCTGCACACATGGAGTGCAGAGAGGTCTGCAAGGAAACACTGCCCAGTGCAGGGTAGTTCAGCCTGCCTGCTAGCTTTGGGGGGAATGAAGTGAAGGGATGTAGGGCGAGCTGAGCTGACTTGCTGTAGGAGGTAATTTCTGGCCTTGCTGCCATCCTGCTGTGCAGTTACAGCTGTGTTGGGAGATAAAACTGGCAACTTGTGACTTGGCAGAAGTATTTCTTAAAGAGCGCAGTTGCTCCTGCATTGGCAGAACTCATCCTACGTTTCCACTGGTCTTTCAACAAAAAGTCTCTAAGATAAGTCTATCAGCTATATAAACTGCTGGACTACTGGTAAAATAAAAAAGCTCTACTTTTTTCTCAGACCAAACATAAGCTTTTCCTGCAACCTCTCCCTACCCTACAAACCATCAGACACTCCTGCATTTTTTTATCAGGTCTGCAGCCTGCTTTTCAGATCTACAAGATCAGCATCACTGGCATAAACATTCAGAAATAAACTAAGCAGGTGTTTGGTGTGTGACAATCTCAGCTGCAAAATTTCTGGCTCTGTGGCAGTGGAGTGATCTCAATCCTCAAATCCTCACTATGTTCTGATTGCGGCACTAAACGTGCTCTTTTTTCTTTATGCTATGAAGTCTTTTTCAAAGGAATGACTCCATAGTAAATAATAAATATATAAATTTAAATATTGTGTGCATGCCTGAAAACCATAGCACAGAGCACTGAGAGGAAACATTCTGTGTTGGAAAATCTTTTGCTGCACGAGTCAGCTATCCAGATAATGGATCCTTATGAGTATGTAGGACAAATAGCTCTATGAACCATCTGGGACTCACTCAGCAGTGGGAAAAAGACCCTTAGGCTTGCAAGATCAGCACGCAAGAGTGATTGCTGATCAGTCACTGCTGCTTTGCAGAGAAAAGAAAGGCGTTAGCATTTAAGCTATTAATAGTTTTTACCTAGTCCAAGTGTTGCAAGATTCATTCATTTCCCCAGACCATAAATTCAAAATTTGTTAGATATTTTTCCAGATTGTGGTTTCATATGACTTAATTTTTATTCCCTTGTTCCCATGTTTTCATGTGCCAGCATTAAGTTCTGTGAAGTGCCTGGCTGACTAACCAGGTATAAAACACAGCAAAACTCCTTTTCAGATCATAATGTCCTGACTCAACTCGTCCCACAGCTAAAGGGACATTGATGCAGGAACAAAAGGGCACAAGGGGCTGGAATTAGGTTTTTTGGTGACAGCATCCATTAAGGCCATTTTATGTTGACTGTGGGAGCTTAGTCTAGTTGGGCTGTATGCTTTTCTTCAACTTCATATTACAGCGGAATGAAAGAATAATTTTTAAAGTTTTGATTTTAATCAATTACCAGTGTGATATTTGAGTCTAAATCTAGTTTGTGATTGCTTCTGACAGGAAAAATACCTATTACTTTCAGAGAAAAAACAAAGATGACAAAGAACAATAAAATAGTTAATGATTTCATAATCAGGCAGGTGAGATTTTGTACATTGCCCTCATAAGTTTGCAATTTTCAATTATGTACTGATCTATTTAACAATGGCTAACTAAATGGCTAACTAGATGTCTAAAGGCACAACTCTTTGCAGAGCCTCTTGTGTCCCATGCTAATTTGGCTCAATCTGAGAAGCAGACCATAGGCATTAATGCCTGGAAACACTTAATTGAACTTGCCTCTGGTAAACTGGGAGTGGAATTCAACTCCAAATAAAGGAGCCTTCTTGTGGGTGTATGTAGGAGTCTCTCTGAGCACTGTGTGTCCAGGCTGTCTTCCCACCTAGCAGAGATGGATGGTTTGGTTGCAGGAAGGAGTTATCATCTGGAATACACAGGGTGCAGTAACCTCCCAAAGGGACCAGTGGCTCTGACAGAGGATCTTCAGGATCTGTGCTCCCTGCCATGTGGGGACTGGGGTTTATAAGCAGAACTAGAAACCTCTGCTCAAATATCTAAATCCTTCCACTAGCACAAAGTCAGCCTGGTTCAGATGGCTGCCCACCACAAGCAGCTGTACACAAGCACCCATTCAAGTGCTATTTCAAGGCACTTTCTAGCACCCAGAGCACTGCATGAGGTTGGCAGATGAGATGGCACAGGGCTTCTACAAAACCTCTCTGTACCTCTGGGGTAGCAACGTGAGGGTAGGTGAGATTTCATATGGTGCTGAATGCCTGTTTTGAGGCAGTAAAGCAACTCCTAGAAGTGGCTTTCCCTCCATTCATAAGCTGTGATGAGAATACTGTCGTGCTAGACAGGGTTTTGGAATTGCAGCTCATATTCAAGGAGTTCTGGCAAGCTTCTGTGCTGTAAGGTGTTTCTTGATGCCAGCCAGGGCATCACAATCAATTTGTTAGGAAATGGGGATGTTAATAACTTGGTAATGATCAGCATATAAATTAGTTGCTGTTTTGGCAGGGTTCAAAATACCAGGCCTTGCTAGGCTTGGATTCTGCTGCCCTGCATGCCAGTGTAATGCTTGGACTTGAGCAGGATCATTAGATTGAGTGATGGGGTTCAGCGAGAGATGTCACAGATGTCCTTTCTGTCTGGGAGGGCCCAGTCCTTGAGCTGAACCATCCTCTTCCTGCAGAGGTCAGCATCTATCCTCAGTGACACACAGCTTTATCTTGAATGATGGTCCTTCCAAAAACATTCCAACAGCTGGAAAAGCTGAAATTCTGGCCATGAAATCTGTCCTTCTGGAAACAGTAAAGATGGACCAAAAGTAATATGAGTGCTCTGCTCTCTTTAATGAGTTGCACTGTCCAAATGGTTGAACCTGTTACTTGGCATCTTCATTTTAGATTGAGGTGATTCCCACTCAGGCCTACTTATGTAAGATGCTGAAACATAAGAGAAAATCTTACAGCTGTCAAATTTACAAATGCGAATGAACATCACCAATGCAGTGGAGAAAATGCTGTGGTGTGTGTGCCATGCAGTATAATCCACTGTGCTCTGAACTGCTCTCTCCAGGCCATGACACAAAAACTCAGGTCACCTTTGGCAGAAGATGTAATTAGAAGCGCATGGTATTGAAAAAAAGGAGAGGAGATAGTTAGGAGAAATACACATTTTTCAGGGAAGGCTAATGACTAGCTCACAAATTATTCAAAGCGTGTGTAAGTCAACCATGAACAAAAAACCTAAGGTGAATGCATCAAGGAGAGAAATTGGCTGAGCAGAACTGATCAGCATGTGGGAGTAAGATGGGCTTACCAGTTTAGGAAATCTCTAACAAAGCAAAGCCCAGCACTATAGAAATATAGTTAGCAAAGTCTTTTGGTGCTTGCTGCCCTTTGCAAAGTGCCTTAAAGACCAATCACGGGATATTCACTTCACCTTAATATAAAAGAGAAATGTTTTTTCAGACCTTCTCCTCATGGATTTGAAGCAGAAGGAAAGGGAAAGCATGATACTGGTGAACAGCACAGGAGTAGGGACTGTAACCAGGAGGTCCTGGGCAGAGAGACTCAGTATAGGAGCATGATACCTGAGCATCAACCACCCACTCAGCAGTAAAACCACAAGGGAGCTCTTACACAGCTGCCTCATGTGGCAGCAGAGGAACCTGAGAATCTGCAACCACCCCAGACACAGCTCCAAAGGAGCAGAACTGGCTGTGTTGAAAGAAACCCCAGTTACTGCGAACCACAGTGACAAAGGCCACTTATTTGAGGGTATCATTATTTACATGACATGGGAGGCTCCAGCCAAGATCAGAGAACTGGGCTGCCACATTGTCAGCCACAGCATGAGCTATATCTTGCCTTTCTTCATTTAATTGCAGGTGGTTTTTTTGGGCAGTAGCAGAATTAACAATGATTCCAATACTGCACTTAAATCCTGAATAATTCACTTCTCATGTTTTTTATTTCTCATTCAACACACAAACATTGCTTTTCTCCAAAATTAGGGACTTAAGAATCCAGAGCCTTTTTTTCTTGTGAAATTTTTACATATTTCTTTGGCTTTTTTTTTTTTGGTCACTGTACTAGCCCTAGTATGTAGAAGACATGGATGTACAGTTTTCTCAAGAGGGTCCAGACAGATTATTTTACTCTGGTGAGAAAAGGGTAAGCTCAGTATATCAAGTAGAGCAAAAGACCTTCATACCAAACACTCTAAGAATTGAAACTCAACTGAGCTGAGCTGAGTTTATAAACACAGAGTTTTTCCAACTGCTCCAGTTTGGTGGCTGCAGACTGACCTCTGCTTGCACTTGCTCTTGTAGTGTTGAAGCTGATGGGTAATACAATACATCACACTGTATGCTATGAATCCAGGTTTCTGAATTCTCTCATGATAGTGGGACACTGTCACTGTCAGATTTACTGAACCATAAAGAATAGGTGGACAAGTATCAGTCCAGGTACTGTTTGATGGAAAACAGTGCTGGAGCAATGCTGGGGAACAAAGACCTGGCTGTGGTGCTTTGTTTTTGTACAGCCTGGCACACACTCAGTCTTGGGCATGCCCACCTTCATTAGAAAAAGCCCTGATTCTGTTTTCATATTTTTCCGCGTTTGAAATTCCCCTTTTTCCTTTGGTGTTGGAAGTAAGATGCAAACCAACAGCAATGGCACCTAACCAGTGAAGGGAAGTACAGAGCCACTCAAACACAGGCAGGACAGCCTGAAGTGCCTCCCTCAGGCTGTGCTTCCTCACAAGGGAAGGAGAGGCTTATCCTGCTACCAGGATGTCTTGTCCTGCCACCATCTCCAGTAAGCTCAGCAGTAAAGCTGAGATGCTCTTGGTAACAATTGAACTGTGATTATTTGGGAATGTTTGTTTCTCTGGTGGAGCATGAAAGGAGAGAAGAGGGATTTATATCTGATATTACCTTGGGCTGATTCAGTTCATCTCCAGAACTGGCTCAATGCTTCTTAATACTACTCAGTATTTGTGCTGTGTGAGGAGCTGCATAGTAACTCTGTGCTTTCCCTCCTGTGACTGGGTAACAAACATTTATTGGAAGAGAATAACAAATGGTGAATCATTTCATTTCAGGCATGAATTCTTAGATGAATGATCATTGGTGCTAAAATTAGTAATGCTCATGAAGGCAAAGCAAATGTGCAGGGATTGTCCGAATAGTTTCCAATAAGAAATATAATGAATTGGAATAGCTAAACTTTGCACTTTTATTGGTTAAAAATTTATATCGGGTAATATTTTTTATGTCATGCAACATTATCCTAAAATGATTTATGTGCTAACTGATATACATTTCCCTCCTTCTTACAAAAATGATTTATGGTTTGTATAGCAACAGCAGTTCTATTCCAGGTATTAAAATGTGGGACCCAGCCTATATGTGCTTTTGATTTGGAATTCATAAATAGCATTTATTGCATCTAGGATAGTGGAATTACATTGTTTCGAAATCATCAGCACATTATATCAGGCAGGACAGTCTGCTAATTCCTGGAGGCAATTCTTTGCTCCAGGCTGGCTCTGTTGTGCATGCTCCCATTATTTTCAGTGGAGTGGCAGCTAAAGAATACCATGCAGCATGTCCCAAGACCACGTGAGGGCCATCACAGAACTAAAGTGGTTAGGTATTCATTTATAGCCTCCTTAGAATGTAAGTATTCCCAGACTAGACATAACATTTTTAGCAGGATACTGTATTCCTCTCCACAGATTATTCTCTTTGCTTTTAAATACCTTAGCCTGCATTTTCAGACAGGATCAAATTATCCTGTAAAACTGTAAG
Organism: Pycnonotus jocosus; assembly: GCA_013400435.1. Lineage (NCBI taxonomy): Eukaryota > Metazoa > Chordata > Aves > Passeriformes > Pycnonotidae > Pycnonotus > Pycnonotus jocosus. The sequence continues at coordinate 582,762 of VWYP01026343.1, forward strand.
GATGTGAACATATTTACATCCACCTCTCTCAACACCCACAGAAACACACATTCACACATTTTTTTCTTGTGTAAGTGGGATGATATTTGCAAATAAGATCCTAATCAGCATTGAGTGGGTCTGCTCTCTCCTTGTTGCAGAGGGACCCAAGCAGGTGTTGCTGCTGTGTCAGGTACCTCAGCCAACTGCCTGAGGATACCAGGAGTTTAGTCTTCAAATTACATAAAAATAACTTACACATAGAGTGCTGTGTATCTGGATTCTTGCAGAACAAGCACTTAGGTGGAGCAACACCTCTGTAGGCTGCTATGCAGAGGAGATAGGAGAGCTAGCTGTTGCTTTTATTAACCAGGAATTTTCCTCCTAGATGTTTGACCCCTATGGAATACAGCATGTTCATCCAGAGGGTGTACAATTGCTGAGGGGAAATTCATTGGCACCCACTGCCATCTAAAGATAAAAAGGCTGTCCTGGATTTGGAAATGTATATGTGTGTAGATCATCCTGCTAAAGCACCAAGGAACCAAAGCTGCAGCATGTGCAACCCAATTCCTCTTGGCAAAGGGCCTGACAGGTTTTTGTAGCTTGAGAAGACCATACATTCAGATATGATATTTTAAGAGTCAGTCTTTCCTAAGAACTGTGCTGACATTAACCTCTTGCTTACAGACGACTCACCCAATCTTGCAGTTGAATTTAGACCAGTGGCTTGCTCATTCTGACAGACTTGTCTTTATGTTAACACTAGGAACCTGCCTGCCTTAAAATATGCCTGCTTCTGTGAAACAGTTCATTTGATTAAAGTGATCCACAAAAGATACCTTACTAAGGAAGAGCTGGTTAAAGTGTATATCAGAGAGGCAGACCTCTTTGCTTCAGCTGAAATTTCAATCTCTGCTATGATCTCATAGAGCTAGCTCTTCCTTAGAGCGTGCCCATCTCTTTAAATCCCAAAATTCACTGATGAAATCCAGCAGAAGTTGTTTGGCCTCAGGTTCCAGGCATAAGTTATGAAGAGTTTTTTTGCAAACTCTTGTGCAGTTTGACCAAAACCCTTTGCTTGCATGGTCCTGCCTGCAGTTACAGAGCTCTTCACTCCCTTGGGCAAAAGGTGGCAGAGTTCCCAGGCCATGTAGGGCTGGAAGGGATGTCCTGACACCACACAGGTTCAGCTCTGCACAAGTTTCTTTGCAGAGGAAATGTTGCTGGCCTAGGCCAGATCAAAGTGGGACACGAAAGTCTGTGGCTGAATGGGAGAAAAGGATGGTAAAAGTAAAAGCAGTAATGCAAAAAAGGTGGTTACTTTGGCTAAAGGTATGTTTTATCTGACACTGGTGGTACCCTTTCCCTGGATGAGACACTATGTAAAGGATGGAATTACAGCCTAGATAAAAATGAAACACCTCAACTTGCACGTCAAGCCTGCGAAAAGGAGGCTTCTTTGAGTGCCTGCTCCACCATGCTGCCTCACTTTGTGAAAAGCATCAAGGCTGTACTCTTGTGGCAAACCCTCTTCTGGTCTCCTTGTATGGTCTCTCTGAATTACCATTTCACTTAATCTGTCCATTTTATGTTTGTTTGACTGGATATCGTGAAGAGCAGAGACAGGCAGAAGATAAATTGTAAAGATTGAACAAGACACCTCTTCTTCTGGTGCCCAGTTACCTCAGATAACTCTGCTGAATCACTTGCTCAGGATTTTTTCAAAGCAACATAGACTACTCAAAATAAATTAGACCTCATAAGCCCTATTGCCCTTTGTATCTCTGGAAAACTTTCATATGTTACTTATTTGATTTTTCTGCTTTCAGTTTCAGTGTAATTTATAATCACAAGGAATATACAAACGGGTTCACAGTGGTCAGCAGGTTAATTAAAGGCTGTTAAGATCTGCACTCCATTTTACTGTGCTACTGTGTATTAAGAACTTCCTATTAAGAGGCAGAGCACACAACCTCTCCTGTGTCATCTAAGGTAGAATAGTGAACTTAAACTCAGAAAAATCCATCTAACTATGGCAGAGTGTACACTCACAATGGTATTTTTATGTCAGGGATGCTTACTATTTTTCATGAAAGCTTTACTTCGAAATTGCCTCTCCACCTGGAAAAGTTGCTTGGGACATAAACATCCTATAGTTTGGGATTTGGTTGATTTACTTTTGCAGTTGGAAACTATTCAGGCACTTTTTGTTCCCTCAAGAAGAAATGTGAGTAACATGTCTTCTTGTTGAGTTTAATTTCGAGCACAGAGCACTTGCCACAGGATGTCAGTGTTAGAAGTACTTAGATGAAGTGGAAGAAGGAAGTTCATCAAGGCCACAACAAACTCAACAAGACTGGCTGAAGCCACTGGTCACAGAGAGGTGATGACAGGGGAGGCTGTACTCTTCTCCTCTCCTCTCCCATCGCTGGCATGCTTCCTTGCATAGCCCTAAATGGTCACTACTGGAGTCAGCACTGCAATTGTGGGGAGGTTTTTATTTTTGCTGACATGCTTTTCCCATGGGTTTTTGTCAGCGTGAAGGCAGAGCAAAAAGGAGGTAGGAAGAAAAACTGGAATGATGAGAAGAAAATGCTCCCAAGAAAAGCTCTGTGTTTCTGCGTGGTCAGAACTGGTGCTTGTGACTTGCAGACATGAGGCAGGACAAACAAGCTGTCATCCCAGGACCACACACAAATGAGCCCATGGCTCTGATTCCCTTGCAGATTTTTGAGGTTTTTCACAATACACCTTTTTGTTAGATTTCCAATAACTACCAAGGAGGAGTGAGAATTATATGACAGAGGAAATTACGCTAGATGAAGAAAACACAACTGAATTAGAGGCCTTTGATTAAATCTGGGATGTACTCAATATGGGTTTTGAAAATTATCTGGTCATGAGAACTCAGCCAGTTTCTAACCATCAAATCTGAGTTTATTATGATCTTATACCAAAACTACGAATGTTTCTTCATCAGCACACAAAATCATTAATTGATTAGTTGCTTCACAGAAACTGAAAACATGTTTTGATAAAAGATAGCTCCATCTTTCATTTTTCTGAGGTTCATACTTGTCTTTAAAACATTGAATAGCTTGCAAATAATGTGAGCTTGCTGATATTTTTTTCTCTTTTCTTCCATATAACAAAAAGGATTGCTACATAATTCATCTTTTCTTTTCATGCCTGTTTCCTAGAGCCTTCTTCCCAGATGGGTTGAAGAGCGTGAAGTTTGGCCCAGCATCACTTCAAACCTTTCCTGAAGTGACCCGTTCTATGGAGTGTTCTGAACTCAACTTCATGACCAACTTTGTTTCTCCTTTTCCATGTATTACATTACTTAGGTCTGACCAATGTTGTTTATATTTACATTTTCACAGGGTTTAGTACACAAAACATAGTGCACCTAAAGCATTGTAGGTCTGTGAGCTGTGTTTTCCCTTCTACCTCTATGCTGAAGGCATATAAACAACACACTTGCACACTTGCACATTATTTTGGCATATACAAGGCCAAAATAATATCATCCTTAATTATGGCTGTAAGTGAGGCAAACTTCTCAAAGCTGGCCACTGTATTTTTTTTTCCTAATCAAATATTAAACTGCTTAATTTTGAAGAAGAGGGATCACATTTTAAACTTTGCCTTCTAGAACTGACTCCATAAATTATTTTATAAGCTGTGGGTTTTTTAAGAGAACAGACTCCAAAGATGGGTGTGAATTGCATTTGTGTTTTTCCTGGGTCTGTTTTTTCTGCCAAGTGCAAGTGTCCAGCATTCACTTTCTATTTTGCTTTTATCTGCATTTTGTGCTCATTATCAAAATACACCTTAGAGTCCTCCCAAATTTCTTTAAAGCTCCATCGCTTGGGTGTATCTGCCAAGCCCTCCTCACTCTCTAATTTAGCTGTTTATATTGGTGCTCAGCTTGAAATGCAAGTAAATAAATTCTGGGCACTGCTCCTATTTGGCATTGGAGAAGCCCCATAGGGCAAACACACACTGGAAATCTGCCAGTTACCACAAGCTGGGGTTTGCACCCCAGCAAACTGAAGTATTCCTTCTGAAAAGGACACACACACACACACACACACGCACACATATATGCCTTTTAACCTTCTAATGAAAATTTTATATGTTTAATAACTTGGAGATGGTTTATTAATGTGCAAGACTTTAAAAAATCATTATGGTTAATTCCTGGTTAGTTCTGAGAGGAATAATTTATTTTATTTTCTATATTAGATGTTTCATGGATATTACAGCTGAACAACATTTTAAAGAAAAAAATGCAAATAAACCATTCTTATTTTGTTAGTCAAATTTTCATAGAATTTTCATGTTGTCTCTATATATTGGAAAACACTATGCTATGTAAAACAGGTTGTTTTGTTCCATGTAGAACAGCAGCTGATTATAATAATTTTTAAATAACTGAAGTAAGCAGTAAATTATTCAGATATTTAGACTTAGTTATTACATTATAATAGAATATTGAATTATGCAGTAGTATTTCTGATATCAATAAATAATATACAAATAGTAATACAAAATCTTACATTTGGCTGGAATATGAGAAGTCACAACACACAAATAGTTTGAACTTAAATTTCTTTTTTTTCTTTAAATATATTTTTTCATTTAAAAACCAAATTCTTTCAGGGAATATCTTTCAAGACTAGTATGATTTTGTGAATAAAACAATAAACAACACTTCTTTCAAATGGGCTTTTTCCCAGAGAACAGCAATATTGGCAGTGCCCACCTTCAGAAAAGGTGCAAGGAGTGTAGCAGTCAGAACCCCAGAGGTTAGGTTTATAAATCCATGCTCCCTAGATGCAGTGATGTTGCTGCCATGGCCATGCTTGTGTTCCTGGATGTTGAAAGCCCTTCCTGACATTCTCCAGACTTTAGACGGCTCCCATGGCAAACACTGACAGTGTGCTTTGGCTCCGGCCCTGCTGGCACACTCAAAGTCCTCCTTCCAAAACAGACTCTAGAGATGGCAGGCACAAGCTGCAGATAGCCACAGGTTATTTTTAATACAAGGATCAGATCAGCCTGAGTTCTGGCAAAGTGAGGTGAACTGAGATCCTCCTTCTATCTTAGGCCTTGCGTGAACTGCAGCTCAGCAAAGACGAGCCCCAGGAACATGACTGACAGGGTGCACCAGTGGCTGATACTTACAGATGCACTTCCTTCCCAGTATGAACAGCTTTTAAAGTGTTTTTGCTAGCTGTGAGAACACAGGCACTGAGCACACTGGGTTAGAGAACTCTGCTGAGTAGTACAACACCAGCACAGGGTTTATTTCACATTTCTATCTCCAGTACACCCACACTGTACATTGTTAATACTCCTTTCCACAGACATTTGTGCTTATCAGTAGCTAAAAGCTCTTCCTAACTTCTACCATTCTAAAGCTTTTAGCTTTCATTAATAATTCAGTTCACTGGGAAAAAAAAAGTAAATTGTCCTTATCTCTTATTTCTTGAAATTACAGGACCATAGAGCTAATATTGTGGACTTGTTATATTTCTAACTTGGTAGACACTGAGAAAGTGAAGACTGTAGGTCTCATTTCTATCACAGAACTTTTTCTAATTCTGAAGAACTTACAAATAACAGCCTGGCAATGTCATGTCTCTTACAAAAGCACATGACCAGCAAGACAGACATTTAATCTTAGGTCACCATTCATTTACTCTGCAGCATCCACAGTATAAAAGTAGTGTCAGAGAAGATGTGATATATGGTCCTCAGCTTGGTGAGCTGTGCAGTGGTTGTCCATCACAAGTGGAAAGCCTGTTCTCAGGCCTATGTGAGATGATGTTTGGACAGTTCTCCTCCTGGACATCCTCCCAGACATCTCTCCCAGAGGTGCTGACCCAGCAGTGAGGAGCAGGGCAGCAGCACCTGCAGCTCTCCTGGCTCCCCTGGCTCCTACCTCACAACCTCGTTGGGAGAAGGGGGCAGCAGGGAGATCTACTATAGCTGGACCCTAAGAAATAAGACCATTTTGAAAGCACTGACAGCTAACAGCAATCAGGAGAAGAACATATATTTAGCAGGCAGAATATCAGCAGTCCATTCAAGGCAGCCAACACTTCCAGTCTCATGGACATTTGTAGCCAGGCTGTAATTTTCTTTTCTATTGCAGTCAGTGGTGAAGGACAATACAAAACACAAAGGAAAATACAAACCACAAATATGCCTCAGCAAGTGATGTGCTCAATTCTCATTGGAATGAGAAGAATAATGTGCAACCTGTGGACATTCATGACTGCAGGCGTCTAATTAACCCCAGTGATTAACTGGTTTGCTTTGACACCTAGGCTGCTTTTCTTTGCTGCAGTCATCCAGCATAACACGTAAAATTTTTAAGGTCTGCTTAGAAATGCTCTCTTTTTGCTACAATCAAAAGAGGAAGAATGATTTCTGACACCTTGCCAAGCAAAAGAGTTTTCAGAGACTTTCATCTGCAGCACTGGAAGCGCCAGACCTCTCCATTTCCCTCCCAGGTGCATTAACTGTCCATTTCTTCTCAATTAGGGAGAAGGAATCAGCTGGCATTGTCTGTTCCCTGTGCAATGGACTGAGAAATATCACATTATTTATTCTGTACTAGCCGAATGAGGCTGGGAAGATTCATTTCTTCTCAGTCTGCTTTGACAATGTAATTTGTTACATGGCATTTAATTCTACAAGCTAGAATTAGGCTAGCAAAATGCAGGGTATCAGAAACTGTCTGCAAGAGAGTTCAGGGGGCCTGAGAAGGACTCGGTGCCCTGCAGCCCTCATGGGGCCTGTGCTGGCACTGGGCACAGCACAGTGAGTGGATGAACCAGCAAGCCTGGGACAATGGGGTGTGAGCTGCACCCCCTTATTTTGTGAGTGGACATGTCTTACTCCTACATGATAATTTTATGGGTCCTTCTGAGGTTGTTGTCACTTGTAGCACCAGTTAGCAGAGATTTGGGTGGTGCAGGCACCTACATACCAAGGCTGCACTGAATTCAATGACAGCCTATACCTCCATTAGTCCAAAGCAATCCATCAATGGGTGAAGCAACACACAGAAGGTATGAAGACCTGGCTAATGTTTCGGGCCTTGCCCTCAGGCAGGCTCATTTTCATACTTGTCAGCTTGTCTCTATCTTCTGCATCAGCTGTAATAGGGATGGGGCAGGATCATCCCTAGGAAGGGTCTGTACAGCACCTGGAACACTTTTCTCCTCTCCCCAGTCTGTTGTGCAAGTGTTTGTCCTTCCACTATGAATAATGAAAGTAGTGCTTTATGTATTTTAGGTGCAGCAGAGGGGAAAACTTGGTCAATTTTTTATCTTTGACTTTACTTGTGCAATCTATTTTTATGGTATAGAATTGATCCAGAAAAGTCAAGTTCATGACAGGCAACTGCCCTTTACGTAACCTTACTTTAATAATTTCCTAATTCCTTCGGGTTTTATTGGAATATATTGAACAAAACTGTTTTTATCTGTTTTTCTTTCTCTGTACTTGGATTGCCTATTTACTAGTACAGTTGGAGTTAATCCATGCTAAATGCCTTGGGCCAAATTTTATGTGAATTTACATGGCAAAACACAAGTCATTTTCAAATGGCCCAAAATACACTTCATCATCTCTTAAAATTTGCTTTATTTAGGCAATATTACTAGGTGTACTCAAAGAGGTTGACTGTAGTTGCCAGGATCAGCTCAAGCAAGCACCAAACTCTGCATACTGCTTTTTCCATTTCCTTTGGGTTTTTCCATACAAAAATACCTTCTTACTGAAAAGAAGAACCTGTGCAGGACCCTGGTACATCACCCAGACATCCCTGAAGGCCCCAATCAACTCATCTCTGCCTAAAACATTGCTGACACATGTTCATTTGACTTTGCACTTCTTGTAAGATTTCTTCCCACTTTTCCAGACCATTTCTGCCATTTGTCATGCTTATATTAAAGTCCAAGGCTTGCCTTCAAGTGCTTGCAGCTCCTCCTGGCCCTGCAGCAGCTACCTACTTGTAACCTTCACCTTTTCACAGCCTCTCAAACACTGTAGAAAATACTGAAGGGCCCTGGAGCATGGACAGACCTCTGGGCCCTCATGGGATCTGCTTTTCTGGATTGACATGAAACCTTTGCCAATTATATCTTGAAAGCGGATTTTAAAAAAAATTCAAGCAGCATTTCTCCAAGAACATGTTACTACGGTCTGCTTTTAAAAATACCAAGGGAAATTCAGGGTCAAACCCCCTACCGCACTCATGCTATCAGACATCTTTTGCTTTTATCCTTTTCATCAGGCTTTTGATACTTTCTGGAAAAAAAATATAGTCACTTGGGTTGTTTAATTCTTGAAAAATGTAAATTCATTGTGACTTCTTTGTGCCTTCAGGTAGTTTGTTTCTCTTTTTGCTCTAGAAGGTAAATCTAGAATGGTAGATCTACAGTTTGTGCAGATTTTCTTTTCTCTTTGGGAATTCTAAGTGTATAGAATAATTTTCCTGCTTTCCAGTTTCAGCAAACCAATTCCATACACCACAATTTTTCAAGGATAATGTTTATTCCTCTGAAACAACCCTGTGCTTTACCATGTCAGGTTTGACAGAAAACGGTGTGAGAAATTTCTGCCTCCTACCACCACTGCACCTAATGCCTTCATTATCTCTCTCCATCCTGTCTCTTCATCACTTTTCCTAGTCCTGAAACCACCATCTGCCCCTGATCCCCGTCTGTGTAAGTAAAATTGTACTGTAATTTTGTCAGTTAAAAAATAATGCTCTCCCTCTTCATCTTTGAAGGATTATTTCAACCCAAGGTACATCATCAGTCTAGTTTGTAGATCATACCTAAGGGAAGGCTGTACAGGGAGCAGAGGTGAGGATGAGCATGCAAGTTCTGCCACTGGGCATCTTCAAAGCCATTCTAAGGTGCTGTGCAAATGCAGCCTCCTCCAAGCACTCTGAGGGCCTGGAGGCAGACATTGTCAGGACAACACAATCTCAAAGAAGCTAATTATGCAAATCTTTTTAAATCCAAATGCTTCTTGGTTTTTTCTGATGGTTTTATTTGTCCTCAAATCATGATTAGCAAAGACTGCTGGGTATTTTAATTGGTTGCTTCATTCTTGGTCCATTCTGCTGCAGACAGTCTGCTCGTTCACTGATGAATCCAATTTCCTCCTAACTGCCCTCTTGCCACTGAACAGCTTACAGATTGTTTTACTATTAACTTCTATTTCTCTTGCAAGCTGAATTTTGAGACTTGATGTTTCTTGTTTTACCTTGTCTTAATCCTTCTTAACTTGACTGAGTTTCTCCTTTCTGTGCAACTTACCTGCCAAATATTCCCAGGGAGGCTCTGAAGGAGACCCAGGAAAAGTAGTGGACAACATTCTCTACATAATATTTCAACAGATTAGGGTGAGAGTGTTGTCCTGGCTCCTCTGGATAAATGAACTCGGTGTACCCCTCTGCTGACCTGCTGAAGGACTGCAAAGGAGTCCAAATCTACCAGTGAACCTATCTCCAAGTTTGCAACCCTACCTGTAACTAGAGCTAAAAGCATTTTTGGTAGGAAGAGTGGGCTGCCTTTTAGATGAAAAGCAGTATTTGGTGCTGGGAGGGAAACATGTCAAGGAGAGAAAGGAGCTGTCTCTTCCTCCAAGCCTGGTCCCCCATCCAGAAGAGCACCCTAATATCTTGCAAAGGTTGGCAGCTGGGAGGACAAGCACTGGGCCACTATTGCTTGTCTGTGAGGCCATTAAAAAACAGCTGTGTGTGAAAAGATAAACCTGTAATGGTGCCAAATTAAGCGAGACTTGTGGCATGATAAATTTCCTGACCACTTATTTATAAATTATTTTAAAGCTGCCTGTGACATGACAGCTTTGCTCTCTTTTCTGGTGTAGTGAGCCATTACTGATGAGAATATGAGTAACCAGCTTTTCTCTTTCTTACCCTTTCTTTCTTTCTAGAACTGGTGAAAATGTGCTGAAGGTCTGGTGACCTGGAGGCATTGTGCTAGTCCCTCTTTGGTGCAGACTGTTGTGGTGTGAGCTGGTGTCAAATGTGCTGCCTCAGTTTACAGCAGCGGTCAGCTCTGCACTCTCCGGTGTCCAGGGATGGCGCATCTCCTGCAGAGGGAGGCAGGAGTGAGCGTGGCCCCCAGGGAGCACGGTCCAGCATGGATGGTGGGCAGCCAGTAACCCTGGCAGGTACAGACTGCTTCCAGCAGCCATGCTGAGTGTCTCCATGTAACAGACCCAACAGAGGGGCTTATAACTCTGGCCTGGCTTCTTTATTGAGGTGCAGAACCACACTGAGCACCACCACTGAACTGCGCTGTACCTGGGCTGATAACTCCCCAGGAATGATGTGCAGAAGACAGCAATAACTAGCTTGGAACACACAGAGCCAAGGCAGAGTGACAATGAACTTGATCTTCCTTCCAGACCTGAGCTGACTCCATGCAAAATCAGTTTACAGATCACAGTGGAATTACTCTGCAGAGATACATCCACTGGCACTGCAAAGAGCTGCTTTAAGTCAGCTGAACGCATTAATCTGGGCTAACATGCTTCCAGATAATCAAATACCAAATTGCTCAGGCAAATATCCACACTGCTGGATCTGTATCCAGTGTAGCTAGCTCATGAATAGTAGCTTGTAGTCTGATTTCTAAGAAATCTGAATTAACTGGACCTTAAAAAAGCCAAAAATCCAGCAAAAGAAAAAATTCCCTAAAGTATTTGGTCTTGTGAAAAGCATAAATATTAGTTTGTTCATTTTAGCTGCATTTTGCTTGCAAGATAGTCTCTTGCTCCTTAAGTCAGAACTCAATTTTAAAAAGTGGATGAATAATGCATATTTTAGATTGATGGAACACATTCCATTGGGAATCTTGAAACATTTTGCAAACACTAAAGGATAAATCTTTCCAATAGACCTCGGAAGAAGATAATTATACAATCATAGACATTTTATAGATGTCAAACCAGAGGGACCAGTTTTGTTACAGGACCCACAGGACAATCTGCACAAAGCTGAAAACACACACAAGGCTCCTCAGATTTCTAGCATTTTCTGCCTTCAGGTTGACACACCACTTCTCTGACATATTTACACTGCCATATAATACTTGGTTTTTCCAGATGATAAAGAGCTAATTCTCATTTAAACAAATGACTTTTCCTATAAATCAGGAAGCAGGCAGCATTTCCTCCAGCTGTCATTCAGCAATTACACCCTTTGGAAATAGTACCCAGTGATTTGTGATGGTGTAATCCCTTTGGAGTATGAAAGTAGCTCCAGAGTCAGGCTTGATTAGAAATGCCCAGCTGACTGCCAGGGACACATTTCAAACAGGCTTATACTGGATTGCTGCTATAGTTGTACACATGAATCAAACAGTCAAACATACAAATGACCCAATCTGCATTTGCAAAACTAAACTGTGCAGCTCTAAACCCATTTTCTGGTCTAAAGAGTGCTACATGTCAAGTACATAACCAGAAAAACAGTTCCTGATGTGCCCTCAGAACACTGAGCAATATTAATCCTTGGAGCTCATCTGTATTTGCAGACTGTCAGCTCTAAACTCAGGGCATTATTGTTCCAGGAGCACACCTCAAACATTCTGAAACTTACAGACATGAAGTGTTTTGCATAACCACAACATAAACTCATTCACAAGACAAAACTAGTATTTAAAACCTGTGCCAGAGCACCTCAAAGTCTGTCTGCTGACTTGAAATCAGGCTTTAAACTACTTTTTTTCTACCCTTGTTTAGCATGAGACAAAGCCCAGCCAGACTGAGGAAGTAACAACAGAAGAATCTCCTTTTTGTCTCCACTCAAAATCTTATTTGTTATATAGCCATTTTCTTCTTAGAGGGAGAAACTAGAGAGATATTTTTAAGACTGGGATCAAAATTGTTGCACATGTGAGCAGCTGAGAAATGAAACAGATTCCTAGTCAGACAATTGGCCTGGGGACACTGAACCTGGTGAGTGTGATTTCTCTCCTGAGTTGAACTCTGCTTTCCCAGGTGCTCTCCAGCAGAAAATCACATCAGGTGCCTTCCAAAAAATCTGTGTGCAGCTGATGTAAAACCCTCTGGCCAGACACCAAAGAACACAGCTTGCCGAAAATAAACTGATTATAAGCTGCTGCTCTATCCTGGCAAGCAGATACACTAGATACCTCTCTGCAGAGCTATAAAATTGATTGGATGTATTTGGAAAGCTGGAGCAAGAGAACAGTAAACTTCACCAAAATCTCACCAAAAGAACACGAGGGAGAGAGGAATACAGAAATATGAATACAAAAAAAGGGCAATTTAGAAATATGTGTTTATTAATTTTACTTGTTCAGACATTACCTTTCTACCTCCATTAGAGGGATCAATGTGACTGTGGAGCACAGGAGAAAGGAATGCTGGATGTCTGGGTCCCATGTGAAGTGTGGTTCTGTGCCGTTCAGCAGTGATGCTGAGCCAAGGACCCTGAGCAGACTGTGCCAGTACCAAAGCTTATCTCGATGGCCAGCGTAAGCCCTTCTGCACAGGAAAGCAGCTGATTCCAAATAACTCTACGACAGTGCACAGATACCCACAGACCCTTTGGCTGTGGCACAGCTGTTGCTGCCTGTGCTCTCAGATGACCAGCAAGGGCTGTGATCCCAGGGTCTCAATAGCTATTTTGTGGTGACAAGGAATGCCTTTTAAAAGCAGTGCAGCTTTGCAGGTCTTATAGCAAACTTGGTGGGGGGGGAAAAAAAAAAAAAAAAAGGATTTTGTTCCATGTCATACGATAAGAAGTGCAATGCATTACTACTAATAATAAGTCAGGATCACGTTGAATTATTACCTTATGCCTGGCTCTAATTTCTATTTCAAGTTTTCATTTATTTTTCACTTCACTAAGTCTACAAAATTAATATGGCATCAGACACATCCATTAGAAAACAAATTCTGACTCTGAGGGGAAATGTGACAGGACTTTTGGGAGGTGCAGGTTGAATCTCCTTAACCTTGGTCTACAGGTATGTGAGTACCCTGTCAGCTTTACTCTCAACAGCATTATATGCCTGATGAACATCACTCTTGAAAATTGCCCCAGCTATCACACTGCCTCCTCACACTCACTCATTTAGAGTAATTTCTTTGGAGAGCTGACTTCTGAGTTGGCAGATATTTCAAAGGGCGGCTTTGTTTAATCATTCTTGGAGGTAGGAGGCAGAGGCAGGTTTTGCCCCTTGAAGGGTGTGTTGCATGTCTGATAGAGCAACACAAGAGCCCTGGGTTGAGGTATTCCAGGGCGAGTCAGGTTAATCAAAAAAGAAATTTCCATTGTGGAGGTGAAAAAGGTATTTTAAATCCATTAGGATGCTAGTCATGATTACTATATGAAACAGGTAATCTCTTCTGACAAGAGCTTCAAACAATGTGCCAGGCAGCCCAGACCTTAGTCTTGGTAAAGCTGGATGTATTTCTTCACATGCAAATAAACTTTCTCTTTTGATGAAGCTTCTGATATTTTCATCTCAATCCCTTTTCAGAGGTGCAATTATTCAGAGCCTTGTTTACCAAGTTCCTTACCTGAAACAAGCAACAGCTTTGCCAAGAGTGTTCTCCCTCTTGCCTCCACATCAGGAGGATTTGGTCTTTCCCTTCTGAGCCACAGCGAGTTTTCCAGGGCTTTTCATGGAAGGTGGCACCGGTCCAACCCCAAGGGCATTTCTGTTGAAAATGTGTATTATGTACAACATGAAAGTCACTCATCTTTGAGGAATCCAGCCCAACCCACCTTCCTCTCAGGCTGCTATTTAGTGATGAACAAAAGTGAAGCCCAGATTCTCTGCCCCACAGTGAGCAGTTCAGGACCACATACTGCTCCCAGTCCTGCTCAGGCTTGAAACTTGGAGCTGAATGCATCATTTGCACATGTCCCGAAACCATAAATAGATAAACATCTTCCTGATACTGCATAGCAGAGGCACTACATTGGGGGGCCTTGAAACCTCACAAACTGAAAAAGGGAGAGTGTATTTACTCAGATTTCATGCATAGAAAGTGTCGGCCCTTTTGCTCATTCCAGCTACAAACACATCTCAACTTGGACCTGCCACCGGATGGAGAGGTATCACAGCTGCAGGATTGATCTCTCACATCTCTCCTTGCAAACAAGAGATGTTACTCTACTTTTTTTCTACTGCTAAAATTTACAGCCCAGTTAAAGAAATCACCTTCCAAGAACCCTTACACTCAGACTGAAGTGAGCACAGATGAAAAAAAAGAAAGGAATTTTGCTTGTATGGCCAGTAATTTTTTGTTCTGGCTTGCTTTTTTATTTATCTACTTACTCCTTCATTTTCATTCCCTTTCTTTTTTTTTCCATGTGTTTCTCCTCACTCTTCCTTATTACTTTGGTAGCAGCCCCTTTCTGATAAATCTTCAGGTTAAATTTCATTCCTTAAACACAAACACAAGTAACCATGGATTCCTCCTGGTCTTGATACTACTTGAAGGGCGGGCAGGAGCTGCTGCTTGTTCCTCAGGGTTTCAGCTTCCCTCTGCTTTGCTTGAGCAGGATATTGGTGAGGAGGAGAAGAATCAGCAGCAGCTGATGGTACTGCTGTGGTCATGGCATACAGCTGAAGCTATGTTGAAGTAGGGTCAACATGGGAACACTTTTTGGCATGTGCTTCAAGGTGTTTCTAGTTGTCATGTTCAGTTAATCTAGCTTTATTTACTCTTATTGCTCCTTTTGCCTACAATATAGTCTGATAAACTAATAAAATGACAGAGGCAGACAAAATTCCATCCCTAAATTAAACACAGCTGTTCTTCCCACACACACAAAATCCCTTTCCCACCTTGCCCTGGTCTTGCTGAATATGGGCAGTAGCAATCCAAGGGAAAAGAGAAGAGCAGACCTCTCACAACTAAAATCTCTCCTACGCCCTGGGGAGGGAACTGTAGAGCCACAGATAACTGCTCACTGCACAGCACAGTGGTTTCAGAGACCTGGTGGTAGCAGCGAGCAAAAGGCTCAGGTACCAAGCACTTAGCTGGTATTCAGAGCTAGAAAAACCTCCTTTCCCTATAAGTCTGTTCCCAATGCCTAACCCTCCAGCAGAGCAAAGTGGCACAGGTACACTGGTATGTGTCAGCATGAGGAAAAGGAGATGCAGAGGAACAATCCTAGCTCAGACACACTTTGCTTCAGGGCACATGCAGCCAAACAGGAGCACTGGAGGGGACTGCAGAACCCAGTCTGTCCTAGGGCTTCCTGCCCCGCCTTGCTGTTCCTGTACAGCTCCTAAAAGAGCTCCAAGAACAAGATGCTGGTGATGCTCGGGTAATTTAACCCCTAGCACGGCACTCCAGATGTCAGAGCAGCAGATCACCGGTGTAGCCCACAGGTGTGAAGTTTGGTGACAGCTGCTCTCCTGCCAGCACTCCAGCCCTGTGCCACAGCAGACAGCTCTCCCCCTCTCAGCTGGCAGGCAGCAGGGCAATGCGGTGCAGCCATCAGCACTCAGCTGCAGCTGAAACCATTCTTGTTTCAGTTTACACACCTCACACCTCCAGAAATCTGCTTGCCTGTTGGTATAGACAGTTTTTACAGCTTCGAAACCTCAAACTGCAACTGCTCCGAACCTATTGGCTTCAAAGGGTTACCTGATCTCATGTCAAAACCATTTGAAAGTGCTGAACTTTGTCAGATCCCTCAAAAAAACCCCCCAAAACAACAATAAAAAAGCAAACAAACAAACAAAACCCCAAACCCAAAATGAAACAAAAAAGCATAACCCAAATTTCTAATTCATGACTGAACAGAGTTTCAACCAAAGTTAATAAATTTTATTGTGAAACTCGAAACCAGATGACTTTTGCATGGGTTCATTCAAAAATATCTGTACAGCACCAATTACTTGTAGCTGTTCTGTAAAGCACGTCTTTATAATTTGGATTTATCCACTGCTGAGTGAAGGGTATGTGAAATAAAAATGTACTATTAAGACTAGCCTTTTAAATATCTTCTTAGAAATTTAGCTACTCATTATGGATTTTTGGACAAAAAAGACAAGGAAGAGCAACAACAGCAAAAGAGGCAGCTGGCAGCTGCCTGGGGAGGATCTGCAAAGCTGGGAAGAGCCTTAATGAAAGTCAGGGAGAAAAGTGAAGGGTCAGACTTTACCAGGAGAAGACATGGGAAGATGAAAATACAGGATGGTTCTTCACAGTAGTCTTTGACCAGAGAAAAGCCACAACTCTCCTGCATCTAGCAAAAAAGACAGGAAGACTTTCTTTCTGCACTCCTAATGAAATCAATGTTTCCTTCATTCAGTTAAAAGAAAAGAGACAGCAGGATAAAGAGTGTAAATGAAATGTTATCCTGCAGAACCTCAGCAGCTTCATTATTCACGGCTTTACACCGTGCTTTCCATGGAAAACATGGCCAGTGGCTCAATTTTTATTGAAACAACTCTGCAAATGGAGGACAGCATGAAGAGAGAAATCTTCTGGTGGAACCAGAAGCATTTTAGATGACAGAATCTTCTTTCAGTTTGATTGAGAGGCATTGTAAAGTAGTGGAGGCTTTCTTCTTGCTCATGTAACACTTGTTGATCCTGCGGTGGGGGATATCTTGTGTAGCAGTGCGTCACCAAGGGGCAGTTACTATTCAGAGACACAACAGAAATATTTTTGGCAAAAAGCAGAAAGGGGTTTATGGTGCCTGCTCGTTTTCCTGGGCTGTGTGCCTCATTGTGCCATGCTCAAGCTGCCTGGCAGAGAGGCTGCTGTACAGCAAGGAATGAGGGAGAAGAGGGCAAGGAGACATGATGCTGATGTGGAGACTGGTTTCCAAGCAGCAGAGCTGGAGCCTGGAGGCAGGGATCTAAACCATGCCCCCACGGGGAACTACACTGGTGCCACCTGGTTACACTGACATGAAAGGAGCCATGCTACTGTGTGCAGTTCCCTCTGTGGAGGCAACCCGTGAGATTTCCCTTGTGTGAGAATAGGCAGCAGTTTCACCTCAGCAGGCACAGCCCTGTATGTATTTCTGAGGCCTGAGGGCTGTGCCAGGCTCTCAGCTACTTTTCCATGTCTTCACAGCCAGCTCCAGCCATCAGCTCCATTTGCCCAGGTGGCATGTGCTGTGCTGCAGCCCTGCTAGCCTGATGTGAGCTTTTAGGAGGTGTCCTGGAAGACAGCCATGCTCAGTCTTGCATGCAGTGGAGGGATCAACATGCCTCTCTACAAGTGTGCACAGGGAACGTGATTCTGCAGATCTGTGTCCTGCCAGCTCGCTCTCCACCAGCAGTGCTGTGCCATGGCCCTCCTCCACAGTCTCCAGGGAAAGGCAGAAACTCCCAGAGGATGGCGCAGAAATGCAGACTCCTTTATGGCTTTATGATGGCACTGACTATCGGGCCACAAGCAAGACAGTGTGCTGGGCTGTGCAAAGAGTCCCACAGGCAGGGTAAAGGCAGCTCCCAAATGCCTGGCAGTGAAGCCGCTGAATTTTGGCAATGGTTTCCTCTATAAACTTATGTTACATCTCAAACACAGCCAGCAGATAAGAGAGCACAATGGCAAGTGTGTCTAACCCAAGTAGGCACAGTCCTCATTTGAGACCTCACACAGGCAGACCCGCACTGACCTGTAGCCAGTGCTCCTCTGCCAGCATGGCTTGTGCCACTACAGGCACAGTGTGCTGCTGGGCCACTGCTAAGCACCAGAAATGTTCTTGTGTGCACACTCTACATCCACGCCACAGGTGTAGAAACCTCCCTCTGTCCTGCTCCCAGCTCCTGCAGAGCAAAAACATCTCATGAACATGAAGGATCTGGCTCAGTATGTGCCAGGCAATGCAAGGCAGCTCTGTTGGCCCCATGTCCACAGCAGAAGTCACCACCAAGGTGGCTGGATCAGTTCTGAGATGCACTGTCAGTGCTCTCAAGCATATCCAGGTTTGCTGGATTTGGGGTTTTAGGACACTGCCACCTTTGCAGACACCCATTAGGTTTCCTTTTGAGGCAAAGAATCTGTTCTCATTTACAGATGCTGCCCTGAGCCCACATTTGTTCAACAGTTGAACCAGGCTCTTCATTTGGCTACGAACAAACATACTCTGACCCTCTTCTGATCTCCATTTCTTCTCTCAACTCATATCTTGCAAGTTTAAGGTATTTCTTATCCTCCTGAGCCTGTATTTCTTACTCTTTGCACTTCCTTATATTGCAGAGGACATGAGGAAAACATTTGTCACCTGTTCTCTGCCTGACTTGCTGTGCCCAGGTCCTCTTTGGAAGGACACTCAGCATGGTTTGCCTACCCTCCGTTAGCCCTGCTCAGAGTGGTGTCTGTGCCATCCTGACAGTGCACAGACAATTCAGCCCATACCGAGGCACAGCAGGCAGTGCTGCTCCACTACTGCAGCCTCCATGCAAGGATCTTGAAGACAGGGAGGTTTCCCAAATCATTGTGGCCAACTTTGACACAGGCTTAGAGGCATAGCATCATCGAATGGTTTCAGTTGGAAAGGACTTTAGAGATAAGATACTTTCAGCCCCCCTGCCTTGGGCAGACACACTTTCCAATAGATCAGGTTGCTCATTCTTCTTACAGTCCTCCTGCACCACCACCATCCATGGCATTTGGGAAATGCAGTAACAAGACTTATTTGGAATAACCTGTTAAGTCCTTATATGGTTCAGCTGCTACAAAAATAGAAGGTTTCTGGAATAAGCCGCTGCCTGAACCTGACTGTCCATATCGGAGCCCTTCCAACCCATTAGCACTGAGCCGATTATGTGCTGAGGGATAAGCATGAACCACACCAGCCAGCATTCAAACTCACTGATTGCACATCCAAACATCCAAGCTTTATGGCCTCCAATTGAGGAGTGGGAGTTCGTGAAGGATGTCAAGGGTTACCTTTGTTTTACTGTGAATCACTATCAATACTGGCAAGCATAACAAAAGCAGAGGAATGTATTAGGCACTAAATATTGTAGTAAGAGACACTAATCACTGGGATTGAGATGTTACACTGCCACTGCAGACTGGTGTCCTGGAAATTTGATCACTTCACTGCTAAGTGCTGTATCTCATATGTCTCACTTGGTCGTGCATTTTGGGGGGAAATATTTAGTATTACAAGTAAGAGAATCATATTGATTTTTCCATTTACCTCCAGATGAGGATAGTAAATCCATACACATATATTTTGAAGGTTCCGTGTGATCGGGGTAACTACCTCTCTCCTCTACAGTGAGCAGGCTGTGGTGGTTTCCTTGTTACAACAGACAGCCATTCAAGGAACTCACCTCCCTAAAATGGATCACACAACTAAATATGAGCCTTTTGCTACAACAGTGTTTTTTAATCTATGACATAACTCGATTGGTAGTCTCTGGAGGGATATATAAGGTTTATGTCAAGCGCTCACCTGTGTTCAATATGACTCCAGCCATGCACAGCTGAACTGCCAAATCTTCTGCAAGTACAAGCCCTGGGCTCATTAGATGTCCTAATGACTAGGGGGGTTAAATCCACATAGCCACAAACAGCATTTCCTCCATATATCCAAATATTTTTTTTTCTTCTTCTTTTTTTTTTTTTCTTTTTCTGTGAGCTGAATTTGCCAGACACCTATTGACTCCTTTGCATTCCTTTGCAAACCCTGCTTACAATGAATGTTCTTCTGCCAGAAAGTCTGACCCAACTGTCTGCCTCTGAATAGTCAGTGCTCATGCAAAAGGACTAATCAGTGATTCTGTGGGTGTTTTCCACTGAGTGTCAAAAGTCCTGAACAGCTGATTGAGTAGGTTCTGCCTGTAATAAATTTTTTTCCTCGCCAATGGAGAGTCTAACAAGTAATAAAGCACTGAAGATAAATCATCTTCAGCCAGAGCATTAATATTTAAGTTAAACTTTTCTTTTAAAAAGGCAGTGGAAGTAAGCTAGAGGTCTGATGCTTTGAAACTGTTTATTTTAAAAGAAAGAGGAAGCTGCACTCAGAAAAAGAGGTGTTTTGATCAAATCATAGTCAGCTGTCAGGGGCACTTAGGGACATACAGAAGAGTTGAGGTTTGTTTTTTTACATGAGCTACAAAGATTTGACATGAATGAATGAGTTGATTAAAATCCCCATGCTCTCTTTGCACACACTGGCGCTGAGTTGCCAGTACAGTGATAGTAGTTAATCCCCAGTTACATCTATTTTAAAAGTCAATTTTAAACATATGTTCAGTGCTGATATATTTCTCTGTAGGTGGCTTTCTTTTAGCACAGTCTGTAGTTTACAGCATTTCAGCCAATTTCCCTCTGGGATATCAGTTTTCAAGCTTCTTATCTTGGTTGGGAAATTAAAACTCAAACGAACAAGCTGACATTCAGAAAACAAGTCTGGATCATTTTTAGTATAATACAAGCCCACGTGAAAGCATGAGCTAGACAAGGAAGAATCAGGTGCAGCTACATCCTACCTAGTTATAAATACCAGGAAAAAAATTACTTCTATTCCAAATAAGGGAAAACAAATCTGTCCTTTAGCTACATATCAGAAGCTGTATTTTTCGCAGATCTTTGTAGCAGTAAATTTCTTTCTGGACACAGGTAACACTTACTTGTGGAAAGATGGGAGCTAGCAGCCAGCTGGTCTTTGATTGTCTCCTCCCTATCTTTCCTGATCTTCTTGCACCCAAGTCCCAGACAATTTGGCATTTGTGTGAGCATAAGAAGGGGCAAGTCCTGGGCACAGATCAAGTGCAAGGTCTTTTAAGATGGGTTGCAGTAGGGCACCAACACAGTAGTGTGGGAGTAGCTAGAGCTGGCTGAGAAATGGCAAGGAGCTCTTCTCCTGTCATGAATTGCTGAATTTGACAAGGCCAAAAAGGGCTGTGATTACCAAATTGCAGAGTGGACTTTGGAGGAGCTTAGGGGGCTGGGAGCGGGACTTATGTGTCCATGAAAGGTCAACAAAGTGTTAAAACTGAAAGTGCCAAAACCCATGGAGTATTTCTTGAGAACCACCATCCTCATGGAGTCTCCTGCAGAATGAGAGCTGCAGACACCACAGAGAAAGTAAATATTTTGAACCTCTGTTTTCTGGCACTTAACCCAGACAGCAAGAAGCAGAACATTAAGCAAGTTCTTAAGTTCTGGATATCCTTAAAGATAGTGATATCAAGACCTTGATTTTATCTGAGCTTTCTCTTAAGCAACTTTTTATCAAGGCAGCTCAGCACTCAGCCCAACTGAGCTGTGAACTGCTGTTACCTAAAATAATCTTACCACCCATTTCCCATGGGTGTTACGGTTTCTACCACGCCTCTTCATTTTTGCACCTTGCCTGTTTGTGTTTTACCCAGCACAACAGTTTTAGGCTGCAGCCATCTCTCTGATTAGGTTTTCATTCACATTACATTTTGCCTAAGCAGGAGAAGTGTGATTTAATCTCCCATATATACAAGTAAATTAAATTAAAATGAGGGAATAAATAAGACATCAATTGCAAATGATAAATCATGAATGATTCATGTTCTCCACTGTGCTCTTTGAGAAAGCCATCACAGAAGTTGTCCCGTTGTACTTTCAAGTGAATATACTCCAAAGCAGTAAACTGCTTTCCCGTTAAAACACATTCATTATAAATTGATGCCAGGTGCATGAATGCTTTTCTTCACAATTATTAATTGTGAATAATTATTATTATCCTTTTAAGAATCAGGAAATATATTTATACAACTCACATCAAGACAGGGAGAGAAGACTGCATAACTTTTTGCTCTTACTTAGATACTTTTGAGGATTTCCATTTTGATGCCTGAAATGCTGTACTACAGCCAATCACTAGTAGTGGTTCCAGCCTCCATTGTCCAGGACTACTTTAAAAGATTAAAAAAAAAAAAAGACAAATTCCCTTTTTCTTTTTCTTTTTTTTTTTTTTTCATTTATTTTAAAAGAAGTCAGATGAAGACAAGATAGAAATGAAGAAGAAATGCTGGTAAACTGATTTTTTTTTTTTACATAAAACTAGAGAAACAGGGAAGCACATTTTACTGGACATGGCCCCAGAGTTGGGTGAGTGCACTTGTCCTGCAAAGGACCTGCCATGTTTGTGATGTTGAGCAAATCCTTCCCTGCCAGCTATGGTTTCCCTGCCAGTACCACACTTCTTGCCTATTTATTCTGTACATCTCCTGGGGCTGGGGGTCTCTCTTGTCATTTGTTGGTACGCAGCAGGATATTTTTAAGTGCCAATAATTGCCTTTACTTTTGTTTGAGTTCAGCATTGGATCTCCACCTGTGAAAGCTTCATGTCAAAGTATAAATTTGCTGCCAAAATTAAAAGATAGGTTTTGCTCAGATCAAATTTAAGTTCTCATCTCAACCCATCCCTCTATCTTCAATGGGGAAAAGAGATATATTACTAAAGCTCCTCTAAGCTGCTTTTTATCTTAGCTCTGCCAACAATTGTGTGTGTGACCTTTTCAGGGCTCCTTCCTGGTGTGAAGAGAGGGACATGGATTCTACTGGGGGAGTTTATCAGAACACAGTAAAGGACCATGTAGGTATTGTATGCACTGTACTTTTATTGTCCCTCCAGGAATCAAGTCAGGGGAGACAGATCCCAATTAACAGCTGTAGAAAAACTTTTACCAATGAAACTGTTATCATTAATGATAACTACTATTACTACTTTTATGGCACTTATTCAGGCAGTACACTCAATTTTTACTCCCCTCAGGCTGGGGCCCAAGCAGAGAGGCCCAACACTTCACTCAGGAGTGGGCAATCATCCTGATGTGCCACAGCTTCTGGATGGGTGTTTGAGCAACTCCTCCAGGGCTGCCCACTCACATCAGGTATATTTATGGTCTGTGCACCTTCATGGTGGTGTCCTGAGGGTGAGGTGGCCTTGGACACTGTCAGGCAACTCTGGATGTCCTGAGTTTCTCTGCTCTCAGAGACTAAGCAGGACCAGCAGTGTGCAGGATGTTCACACCCTCCTGAGCCCACATTTCTTCTCTCTTGGACCTGCTGTTTTTTGGTGACTATTTCCCCACACAGGCCCACAGGTACCTACAGGTTCTCCTCATACAAGCTCACACAGAAGGATGTGTTTAGGATGCTTTATGCTTCAGCATTTCCCCAGTTCATGCAGCTGTTAAAAACTCTGAGGACCTCTAAAATGAAGTGACCCACACTTCTATTTGAAGAAACACTTCTAATTTTAACTCCTTTTCTAGAAGTAGAACATGTCCTGAGGTGGAATTTATAACATATTCATTATAGTATCTTTGCTTTACCTCCTCTTGGGAATGAGATTCTGCCTACAACAGAAAGATGGAGAGAAAGAGGAATGCTTTTGCCATAGGAAACAAACAAAAGAAATACTATGATTTTCCCAGTCCTCTAAAAAATATGGAGTGAAATTTTATATACAGCATAGAATATATTGGGTATTTGCACAAAAAAGATTATATATACTTTGCTTAGTTACTTGTAATAAATGTTACCAAATGTGATCATGCAAGTGTAAATTTAAAAAAAAAAATTAAAATTTCCTTTTCCATTTAGAGTTTTTATTTAATTCCAATGAATCCAATTTCTGAGTAGCCTGGCAAGCAGAACCCTGGAAAGGTATTACCTGTGTAAATCAGGGGTATGTGATTACAATGATACACTTACCATTTTACCTGTTCATACCCTTGATTTACACAGATAACACTGTTACCTGTTCATGATTTTTGACCTTCCCTGGACTGTGTCTGTGGTTTACTTGCCCTTGTCCACTCTTTCCCCATCTTGGGCTCCTGGGCTGTTTATGGAGGGCAGGTCTGTAATCTCTTCCCTGTACCTGCAAGCCCTGCGTTTATTTAGGAAAGTACCAAGGCAACCAACACATATTTTCTGAAGGACAGGTGGGACAGCAAGGCTCTGGATAGTAAGGCTACATGCATGGAGCCAGTGCCAGCAACACACACACTCACAATCCATCTGTGCTAGGAAGAGAAGATATCCACACTGTCTTGATGTCACAGTGAGAGACCTCCACAGCACTGCTTAGTACCCAGGCCTCTCCTTTCCTCCCTGCTTTTCATTCCCCTGCTTTGGCCTTTCTCAGAAGAGCCTCTGTCCACAGCCACACAGGGAAGCATAAAGGGGATGCCAAAAAAGTATTTGTTTCAGCCATTCTGACTCTTGTGTGTCATCAGAGACTTGTTACTTCAAAATGAGGAATGACTAGGAGTGGTATCACAAAGGAGTGAGCGTAAGAAGAATAGAAAAAAAAAGGCAGTTCTCATGGATAGACATTTTTTATGGTGGTGACTTCACAACAGGCACTTTTTTCCCCTTTCAGACCCAGTCATGGGGAAAAGAGATATGCTAACAATAATAGGGAATTTATTTGTATCAGATTAATTTAGGAAATCATCAGTGACTTGAAAGTGTGACTCATAATGATGCCCAGGAACTACTGTCAACAGAAGACCATCATCTTCAAAAACAACTGGGTCACAAATGTACTCATTTTTGCTGGGCAGTTTCCCTCAGGCTTTTCCATCTGAAATTTTGAAGTATAAAAGTTTCTACTAAATAATTGAAGAGCATATGAAACTATATATGCTTATATGGAAAGAGAATATGTTACAATGAAAGGAAGAAAAAGGCTACCTACATTCTCCTAAAAGCTGGAACAGGACTGTAAATTCAAGTGTTTGTTGAGTGTCAACAAAATAATTCATTAGGCTGACAAATTAGCAGTAATTACTGCATGGGCACCTCCTGGTGCAGAGGTCTTGGTTTCGCAAAACTCTTGCTTACATTTAAGGATAAAGACTATGTACAGAAAGTATAAATTAGAAAATATAGAAAATGTGAAGGAATTCTGCCAAGATGACTCTTAATACTCAGATGTTTATGAGGCTTTCCAGTAGCATCATGTAGCTGAAGCTATTCATTTGCTTGAACTTAAGCATGTTAAATTCCTTGCCAAATGGAGGCCTAAATAGCATTGATTCAATATTGCCAGGAGCTTAAAAACTCTTGTCTATGTGGAACAAATTCCTGCACCTTTTTTTTTCCCTTTTCCCTTCTTGTAACCAGTGTTGGCTATAGCGAGCCCTGAGTCTGACCACAATAAATAGGCTGTGTGCATCACTGTGTCGCTGCAGGTTTTTATTCATCCCCAGAAGGAGCTTTGCAGCTCAATTGCTATTGATAAGTAATCACCAGACTCACTGATAAATGGGAGGTGGATAGCTTTACAGCCACTGCAAAGCATTACAGTACATAATATTTCTATAAACCATTATTTCCTTTTTAATGGCTTGCTCAATGTTTTATCACAATGAAAAGGTTCACCACTCAGCTATAATAAGATCTAACTACTGTTGTTACTAGCGTGGCATAGACTATAAATATTATGTGGCATCTTCTAGACAACAAGCAGATTTAGAGATTTGAGCTGGATGAAATACTGTTTCTCTGATTACCTCTGATTGCATTAGTTTAAAGTCCTGGAAGATGTATTCCAGATGTACTATGCTAATAGAATTATTTTATAAAAGTGCAGACAGATTTTAGGAGCAACACCCTGATTAAGCAGCTTGCAGTCTCCACTAAGCTTTTTTTTGAAAAAAAATCCATCTGAATTAATGGTTCTTTGGTCTTACATTAATTTCATCCAGTTGTCATAGATCACAAGAGAGTTGTCATTTACTGACAAGTGGTCATTTACTCTTTTAGATTTCCAGGCCTCCTTATGCTGATTCAAAGGAAGCATGATGAATGCTTTAGGTGGAATCTTGGTACAATCAGTGAGGATTATTTATAAATTAAATGTCAAAAAGTGTCCAATGAAGTTTGCAAGTCCCAATTTTAACACACGTGTACACATACATACAAGAAGTACATTTTTATATATTTGTGATTTATGTGTGCATGCATTTTTTCAAGTGTAAAGAACAGGCTAATATTAAAGATTCAGGATAAACTTGAACAGTATAAAGGCTGACATTTCTTCTTTATACTTCAGTTTAAAGCTGATGGCTGGATGAGCAAGATTTTTCCGTTTTAGTTTGTATTTATCCCCAAAGCATATTAAAAGAGTTTGCCTTAATTTCTACTTTGAATGTACTTGGTACCCTCAAGTGAAACCACTGACTCATGCTCCTTCAAAAGCCCCCTGGTGATCATTAATTCAGGAAACTACACATAAGAGAAAATATTTGGCTTTGCTGTCTTGGAGCAAGTTAATGTAAAAATCCTCAGCCATGGGACTGTCTTACAAGGACTGACTTTCTTTCTTTATGAGTTGGCCTGCAACATGCTGTAGACCTTTCCCTACGTCTGCCTTGTGGAATTATGACAAAGCTGCTGTTTCTTTCACACCACGTCAAACACAACTCAGTGATGGCTGCTGCAAAGCACTTCTGCAGTGAAGCCAGACAGACCATGTCTTCCAAGTCATACTTGCCTTTCATAATCCAAGACTATTCTAGGGGGAAAAGAAAAAAAAAGACAGGAAATGAAAATCACGGAATCATAGAATATGCTGAATTAGAAGGAACCCATCAGGATCATTGAGCCCCACCCTTGGCCCTACACATGGCACCTCAAGAGTCACACCATGTGCATGAGAGCATTGTCCAATTGCTTCTTGACCTCTGTCAAGCTTGGAGCTGTGACCACTTCCCTGGGGAACCTACTCCAGTGCCTAACCACCCTCTGGGTGAAAAACCTTTCACAGACATTCAACCTAAACCTCCCCTAACACAGTTTCATATTGTTTCCTTGAATTCTGTTCCTGGCCACAAGAGTAAGAGATCAGTGCTTGCCTCTCTGCTTTCCCTCACAAGAATGTTGAAGATACAATGCGGTCTCTCCTCAGTCTCCTCTTCTCCAGGATGAACAAACAAAGTAACCTCAGTGGGTCCTCATATGGCTTCTCCTCCAGACCCTTCACCATCCTCATGGGCCTCCTTTGGACACTCTCCAATAGCTCCTTATCTTTGACATTGTGGCTCCCAAAACTGCCCCCAGGACTGGGGGTGAGGCTGCACCAATGCAAAGCAGAACAGAACAATCCCCTCCCTTGCCTGGCTGCTAGGGCACACTGCAGACTCATGTGAAAGTACAATGAAGTTAACTTATTAAATTCCTATTTTTAATACCAGTTACAATCACACGGTGGTTTAACTGTTGCAGTGGCTCTCACAGAGACCTGTGGTTTTCAGTTTGTCTTGTCCTTCTGTATATGAAAAAAGAGATTAACAAGGAACAACCAAGAATTATCCTTCAAAGTTTTTGCCCATCATTTTCATGAAAGACTTCCTTCAGTGCCAGAACCAGAACTAGAAGAAGATTTCCCACATAAATTCTGCACCACCTACTACTTACTGGTGACAGAAGCATCTTATCCTCTCCTGCTTAGGTTAATATAAAAGTGGCAATTCAGAATTCACCTCCTGAAACTAAATTGTGGACTATCTCACTCTATGTATTATCACATGAAAGTTTGCTAAAAAACCAGAACAGCTTGGATTAAAAAAAGTTTCAAATTCTTTTTCTTTTTTCTTTTTTCTTTTTCCTTTTTTTTTTTTTTTTTTTTTTTTTTTTTTTTTTTTTATTGTGTGTATTTGTTGAACTTCAGTACCTAGACAGTTATGCATATGTTAGCTGATCCTTCAGGGAGAGCTGATAGAAAACAGCATTTTAGCTCATTATTTTTAATTCAATTAATACAAACCAGACATCAGGCTTGAATTACCCCTTCTGCCTTTCATCATGAAAACAAGTGTCTAAAACAGAGATGGTCATTATATATTCTCTATGCATAGACCAGAATGCCAAAATATACCTTGAATAGGGAATCATCATTGGAAAGCCTTATTTCTTTCAGGCTATGTTTGTTTATTGGATAACAATAAGCTCTCTAGAATTTAATAAACAATAAGTCTCTGTAGAGTAGCTTGCTGGAATAAAATATACACAGTCCATAAGCCCTTAAACAAGACCAATAAAAATGAACCTCTGTTGGTTGTCAGTGCATAGACACAGCGGTATGCAGCAAAGGCCTCCAAAACCTACACCTTAAATATTTAAGATACAGGATTTCAGAGAATGTAAGTAGAATAACCAGCACAGTCATGGCAACAATGCTAATTTCAATTTTTTAAATGCATTTACTCTTCTTACTCAAATAATATTCTGGTTTTCCTTCCTTTATTCCCTCCTTCATGACTGAGCCCTGAGAAAACCTAAGGTTTTGTCTTAAAACATTGTGTGCATGGGACTTACGTTGCTTGACTTTCAGACAGTGATAATCAAGATGTGAACAGCTGACCTTCTCAACCTAGCTCCTTCATGCTCCAGTGACAGAAAAAGGCACATTTTAGGGAGCTATTCATTAGCCCTATTTTAAGCATTTGCTTTAGGGTAGGTGAATCAAACATTCACATGGGTGACAGTTTTTCTCCAGAGGGAACCTAAATGGCAAACTCTGACGGAAATGCCTATACTGGATGCAGTTATTTCTCTCTGTTGGCATCTGCTGCTGTGAAAATCCCCAGTCTTGGGTCAGGTCCCCTTTGGTCTGATGCAGAAGGGTTATTGCTATCTTTTGGGTGGCTCCTAGGCAGGGAGCTCAAGCATGGACTCATGACAGAGACACAGCATGTGTTACTTGATCCATTTTCTGCTAACCAGAAAAAAGGCTTGGGTGGAGAGAGGATTAGCTAAAATGAGAGGCAGGGAAGGTGGTGAGTGAAGGAGAAACCAGCTGGTGCTGTCTACCTGATGTTTTTCTCTAGAAATTCAGACTTGTCATGTTTCTCTCCCTAGGCTACCTTGATTGCTGGAGAAGAGATTACAAAATAAATAGTGAAACAACTGGAACTATACCTGAAACAGCTGCAATGACAACAGTGGATTACTTCCCAAGGGCTACTAGGGAAATGCAAAGATAAACCTTGCACTGTACTGCCAAATCTAGGAGAACACTTCTGTGAGACTGAAGCCACTCATCCTGGTCATATAATCACATCCTTCCCTTCACTTACTCTCATTACACTGGGTATGGATTTGATTATTCTGTCAGCAAGTACCCTATATCCTTGAAATGGATGAGTATGACATGTTTGGAAATATGGAGAACCAATAGGTTAAACATAATTCACATAAAGCTAATAAAAAACCAAAAATAATTTACATATTAATCACAGAGTTCCAATCTTCCAGAAGACAGTTGAAAAATTGATCCCCCATAAGTATAGACTGAGAAGGAAGGTTGAAGAGGGAATTAAGCTTAAAGACAGGACGTGGCATGACTTTCAGCACAGGCAGCCGGAATTTAAAAGCTACCAATTTGGTGGGGAGAAATCCATTATCCACAGTGCATTGGCTTGTGCCAAGCACATGGGGATTCCATAGTTGCACTGAAGAAATTCACATTGATGGGACAAAGGGCTGCTTACACCCTGGTAAGCATGAGAAATCCCATATAACCTTAGTGAGACAGACACACACTGTGGTAATTTTAAAAATTACTAAGTAAATTACAGAGTGAGACGTTAAAGAGCAGCTCAGAAATACTTGTTGGTCTTGTTCCTGGGCTTAATGGTTATTCTGTTCTGCTCTTGAAACAGTTGTCAACTCAGACACACAGTTCTGGCAGCTGAACATTTTGTTTGTGTATTTGTGTTCGCACATGTGTACATACACTGGAAAAGAGATGAGCTGAAATTACTAACTTTGCTTCCGAAATTAAGACTCCAGGGAAGCTAATTACAGCATCTCATTGCTAGTAAGAAGGTATAACACACAGAAGTATACACAGAAGTATAGTTAATACACTAACACAAACTGATAAGTGCAGTGCATGGCTCTGCAGATTATTTAGGCTTGATTGTGGAGAGATTCAGTGTATCAGCAGAATATTAATTGTACCATCACTTCAAGAAAAAAGGAGGAGGAATCCTTGATTCACAAAAGACTGGAATTGGCTGTAGAATCTGTCCCACATTAACCCCACTAATGCCAACAAATTTCCAGCAATTTGTCTTCTGAAATCTTAACTATTTCATCAGATCCTGCCCTTGAAAACTCATGTGTCATTTGACCATGTGCTATTACTAGTTTATGAACCTCACCTGGGTTGTTAGCTGATGTTTTCCATGTAGGTTTGTGTATCAAACCACACAGTCTCTTGCTTTATAACATCTGTTGAGCACAGTCTGGCTGTTTTTGAGAGGAGTGGTTAAATTAGGGACCTTTGCTTATTTCAGAGGGGAAGAAAAAACATTAAGATGACTTTTTTAAGCTGGGTCCATCCCTTGTATAGGACTGTGAAATGTAGCAAGGTGACACTTCCCCTCCAGATTTAAGCATATGTAATTTTAAAACTTAGAGGCTTTGTATGGCTACCACTAAGATTTTTATTTTTTTTTTACAGAAGTATGATTCCAGCCTATCACTGAAATAAAAATATTGAAATAAAATAAGGCAGCAGTCAGCCAAGGAAAAATGAGTCTACCTTTGTTTTCCTTTGTCCAAGCATGCACTGCATAAACCAGTGGTCTCTGGGTAGGGGCAGCCAGCACACTGGGAAGCAAAGATGCTGAGAAGAGGCAAACCTTACCTCAAATCCAACACCCTTAGTGTGAACATGTAGATCCTCTGGTATAAACAATGTACAAAGGTAGAAATTAGAGCTTTTGTTTTGCATTGACTAATATAGCCAATTATTTTTTTAGCCATCTCAGAGAGTTGAGCTGCCCAGAGAGCTGAGCTGGCCTTTTCATCTGAAGGACAGCTATTTAAAATCACAACCTATGATAATGCAATACACATTTTCATTTTTAGCAGACTTTTGAGGCACATCTACCATCATCCCCGGTCCAGTCATAGTAACAAACAGGAACTTAAAAACCATTTAAAAAGCCAATCTTCATGATTCTTTCCTGGTATTTTTTCACTTGATCAAAAAACAATGAATGGAAGAAGGCAATCTGGAAGGTTTACTTTCTAATTATCACACACAGGAGCACAGGAGTGGGCTGGGACCCCACATATAATGAAAGTGGGTTTTAGAAGGTCTACAGACAATGACAAGTACAGATGGGGGTTAGAAAACAACATGTATTTCTTTTGTTGCCTGCACAATGCCTAAGTAAATATATGTATTGGCAGAGATCAAAGGAGACTATTACAGATCCATTTGCTCTGTAATGGGATGCATTTTACAGGAAGAGGTTCAGTTACAGCTCTCCAGATTGATTCAGGCTTCCTCATGCTGAGGAGTGTCACACTGGCAGGTTTTTTCCTGCCTCCTTCTGTGGTCTGTAATTTGGACCTATAATACAAGATAAACCATGGTACTTCTAGTTACTATATTGAAAATAAGAATTGCTTCAAACACTGTTGACAGAGATAACTGTGGGGCAGCATGAGGTTTATTTAGTCAAATTAGGTCTGCCTGATGCTGCATAAAATCCTATTGAGACAGTTTATTCAGCATAAGCCAGTGACTTTGGCTAAACATGCGTAAGGAAGGTAACAGCAGAAAAGATCAAAGTGCATCAAAACCCAGAGGTTATATCCAGGACTGGTTGTTTATGGATATTTAGAAAAGAGTTTAAAAACCAAGGTGATGCTTTCCCTAAAATATCTTTCAGCCTAAGGAGTCAGCCACTTCTTGAGCCAATAAAAGGCTTGAAATTGCAGAACCAAAGTTTGCAACATTGCACTGTATTAGAGATGTCAAAGAGATCAATGTCCTTCTAAGAAGATGGATACAATTCTGCATATATGGAAATATCTACATTTCACTACAATTTACTTACTTAACCACATTAGGGCAGGGGCTACTACAGGATTGTACACTACTCCCAAATTAAGCCCCTGAAGTAAATTTTGTTACCACTTAGATAAATTAAAAAGACATGTTCAAATACTTCCTAACTCTGTGGTCTGAGTCTCTCAGAAGACCTGAAGGTGGGAAGAACTGTGGCTGACCCTAGGAAATATTTTACCTCCCAAAATCTAGACAGTTTGTATCAATGCTGATGCAGCCTAGAAAGGGACGAGGACTGTCTTTTTGTGCCTGTGGAGCACAAAATGTGGAGTGTGAGGCTATTCAGCATCAGGGGGGGAAATGGTCCAGCTCTTTAGGAGATCTCTTGATTTCAACACTTCTCCAAGGCTAAGCACTGCAAACTGACTCTTCTGTCAGTCAGCAAGCTGGCCAGTGAAAGCCATTGGGTCTCTGAAACTGCCTGGGGAACAGAGAGATTGTTCCAAAGGAAGGAAGCTTGACGGTGTTTGTGTTATTCCAAAGGAAGAAAGTTCCATGGTGTTTGTGCTGACTGTGGGATCCAGTTACTCAGCACTGGTGACATTGATGTTGAGTCCAGCAGAGCTGGTGGTGAGAAGGCAGGAAGATGAATGGACACACTTGACACTTCTCTCAAAGAGCTGAACTAGAAAGAGACTTGGACCCACATCTTATCATAAGCAATCCTGTATCTTTTTATGCTATTTCTCTGAGTGTTTGGCCTATAAACCAGTGCAGCCCTCAGGCAGAGTCAGACAAGGCAGGTTCTGTTTTTGGAAACAGGAAAGGCATGCTCTGCTTCTCCAAAGACTTCTCTACAGCTGTCATTCATGGTGGATGGAAGGAGTCAACTTGCACCAGGCATTAGAGATTTTTTGAATAGTTTTTGTACTGTCAGCAGCTGGTGGTTTCTGTTCACAGTCAGGCTGCCAGAGCTGGTCTATTTCAGGTCTGTATTTGCCCCTAGTCTGACTCCAGTGGACTCGCAAACAGGGAGTTCAGTTCTGCCCACATGTCTCTGAAGTCAGGAGAAACATGTTTCCAAACCAACCAGGAAAGGCAGCAAGTAGTCAAACAGAATAATCTTCCATGTGCACCACTCTTCCCTGAAAACAATCACCTGGAGGTTCCCCAGGGATGTCTCTAAGCCCTGTTTTCAGGACCTGTACTTGATGCTTGTTTGTTCATGTCTGAAAAGTTCAGCAGAATTCAAGTGTTACAAATTTCACCTCAATGGATAAAACAGAAACAAGACTTGACTGAACTTTCCCCTTCCTTTCTACCCTGGTTTGCAGGTGAAGGTTACTCCCTCCCTGTGATTTTATGTTGGCTTTAGCTGCCACAATGACACTTAGCAGACTCAGAGAAGAGATGTGGATGGAGTAGCACAGCAGCACGTATATTGCATTGTATGCAGCATGCATACTCTGCATTAAAAAGTAATAAGATTTTGTAGTGAGGTCACTTTGTCCATGAGAGAAGGTTGGAAAACCTTTCTCTGCCCTCACACAATCATATAACTGTTCTACCTTCTCAAGAACAAGGGACTTTCCTGTTTTGGACACCCAGAGACACATACCAAACAGAAAAGGCATGCCTCAGTACAGCCCACATGCTGCCATGCTATGGGAAAGCAGGGTTGATGCTCAGTCCTGCAAAAACAAGAACTATTCTGACATTTCTGGAAAAGATAAAGCACATTTCTGAGTAATTTTAAACTTTTTTGGTTGGAGATCTGTTTATTTGAAGTCTGGTCTTGTCCTTTCAGCTCTGCATGTTTTGAACTCTTGCACCTTTAACAAGGCCTTGTACAGGCAGGAATGAAGCCCAAGCCTGCAGTTTGCATGGAATTACACAGCAGACAGCTGCAGCTTGCTTTGGCTGTATGAGTGCCTTAAAATCTGAGAGGGGAACATGAAATTAGTCTCAGGCAGTATACACAACTGTTCTAGTCTAAACTGGGGTGATTAATTTCCAGAGAGGAATAGGTTTGATTTAATTTGACAAGGCTCTTTTCAATACCGGTGGCTGTATCTCTCAAAACTTAACAGAAAGAGACTGACAGTGCCTGAACTAGGGTTTTCTGAGAACATCTGGGCCCTTATTTCTATTGTGCTTCCTTGCCAAACAAGAAGTTTTGTTCTGGAAATAAATACAGGAGGTCTAGCCAAGGAGATACCAGGTGGGGAGAGGTCAAGCCTCAGCCCAGCCTTGTGGAGCTGCAGAGAAGTCAGATTTCAGCTCTCCTCAGAGCATCTAGGGCTGTGGGAGATGATGGGTCCTGCAGGACACAGGTCCTGCTCCTCTCCCCTCAGCTTCCATGGGGTCCTCAGGCAATGGAGACCATGGGCAGTCTGTGGGCACAGACTCTCAGGGGACCCCTCCTCTCCTGTCTGAGCAGGACTCAGCCACAGGCAGATGCAGGGTATGGCACGTGTGATGTGGTATCAATCACAGGTGAGATGTTGTAAGAGAGACAGTCCCCTGTAGGGAGCTTTCCTCCTAGGGCAGGGACACTTCTGATTTTGTGTCTGTTCGGGTCACACCATGATACCTATGTATTGCACAGGGTATAAGGCTATGGGGCACAATGGTTCCCATCTGCTCTCTATTCCTGAGCCTAACAGCTTGAACCTAACTCCCTGAGCCTCACATCTCAAGAGTGGATGCAGCTATGACAGCACTGCTCTTCCTCCAAATCTGATAAGAGATGGACAGAGGCATGCAGGCAAGGGGCTTAGGAAGGTGGTAAAATAGCTGGTGTCTGCCAGCTCTGCTAGCCTTTTTCAGTTTCCCTTTTGCTTGGACAGCTTAGATGGCATCATATCACTGATTTGTTACTTCACAATTTTCCTGGCTATCAGTAGTGAAGAACTGACCCATGTCATGCTCTGCTAGGACTTCTGGGGAAGCACACATTTGAAGATGGGACTTTAGGAAACGCAGATGGGTGCCGCCATTGAGATTTCTAATCCACTCCTACATAACAAAATGTAGAAAACTCCATTTATCATTCTACAAAGAGAGTGAGACATTTCCATCTTTGTGGTCCCTAGAAGACAGGAGTTAGAAGATCTGCCAGGTAGGGATGCAGAAGAGGCAAGAAGCTCCAGGCCCAGACCAGCACCGGCCAGGATGGAGGTGTCTGAGTAACTGGAAATGGAATTGCTTTCTTTTGGTAGCCTAGGAGGCCCAAGAATTGAGTTCAGCTGTTACCTTCTGTTGAGAAGGGGTACAGGAAGCTGCTGGCCCTTCTCCAGCTGACCTAAGCCAGGCCCTTATACTAGGGTGCAGTTTTAAAACCAAATCATTCTGGTCAAGGAATAGTCATAAAAAGAATGTGCAAGATGTGGCAACATTGTGTGTGCATTTCTTATAAAACTCAAATAAAATCCTCAAGAGATCATCCGAGAAACCTGTCTGGTACTTCAAAGCAGCATGTCTGAGTACTTATGGCTGTGGGTCATCCTGCAGAAGCTCCCCTCCTGGCAGCATCCCACCCTGGGGCGGTTTTGCCATGTCCTCTGAGCGAGGCAGTGGTGCAGACAGGCAGCCATCCTCCTCCTCATCTGTTGCTAAGGGAACATGTGGAGATGAGCTATAATTATACCAATAAAGCATGAGAGACAGACAGAGAGAAGGAGACGTGAAATAGGCATTTGTGATGGTTCCCTCTTTAGTTTTATTTCATTTATGGCTTTGTAAATCACCAACAGAAGGCATGCAAGGCACTTCATGTGTCGGCAAATGACTGAAATTTAACTGAGGCCTTTTGACTAGTATTGTCAGCATCCTACTAAACACAATGGAATGAGCAAAGGTGGTAAACTGCAAAATGTAACCCAGTCACCAGCACCTCCCCAGCTGAAATTCACAGATTCAGAGCATTTAAATAATAAGGAGGAGAGGTATGGAAAGTTCATGGAGTATGACATTATTTAAGGCTAAGCTGCATTTTGGGGAAGGGAAGTCCTCTACTCTGCATGTCAGCTTGTGCAGCTTTGCAGTGGGAATCAAGCTGTTTCAGCCAGTGAAAAGCTCAGAATGGCAAAGCAGCCTGGAGCTGCTATGGTGCTTCCCACCCCTCTGTCACAGTCCACAATTCTGTGAAGGCTACTCATCCTGCCCTGGCTATGGGAGCCTGGGACAACCTCACCCAATGGCCCTGGCTGGTGCTTAGGCTTTAGGGGAGCGAGAGCAATTGCATCACAACACAGTGCCTCAGCCTGTTGCCAGGGAATCCAGCACAGCCTTCCACTTCATTGAATAAACAATTAATTCCCCGATGGTTTTAATCACTATTCAACAGTCTTTATAATAACATGCTTATCCTTTGACCTAAAACACACCCTTTCTGGAAGAATACAGACTGTTACTGTAAGCCTTACCCTTCTGAACAACTTAATGCAAGTTACAGGGAGATGCTCAATCCAGGAGTAAACTGAGTGACTCCCATACGGGAAGGTGCCTGGATTAGTTGGACCGTAGCAAAGAATCTACTAAAGGAAGGGGGGAAAAAGAGGGAGAGAGAAGTTAGAAGGTAATTACAGATATTTAACAATTAGCAGGTTCAGTAGAAGCCACTGACTCAGGTGGCATTTCACCTCACAGAAGTGATGGTGTGATCTGCACATCAGGAGGGACAAGGAAACACTTGCAGAGGTTTAAAGCCAAGCACAACCCCGTGCTGTATTTGTAACTTCAAGAAAGGGAACAGACCACCACAATGCTTATTCCCTGTACCCAGAAGTGGGATAAGAGCCAGTTAATACCATTCACGTGGCCTGAGATCTGCTCCAACCCTAGCTGTGCACAAGGACAGCCTAGAACAGCCAGTCTTCTCTGTGCAGCTAAGGGCAATGCCCACAGCTCATCAAAATTATTGGCTGGCATACACTTTTTTGCATAAATGTTGCTTGGTTTGCTTTGGTAAAATGGATACACTATCAGCAGCATTCTGGTGCTACTAGGAGAGGGCAACATCAGGGTACAGTTACTGTTTCGAAAAAAAAATTAAAAATAAGTATATGCACACACTCGTGTTAGTCTGAAACATCTATTGAATATCTGGCCAGGTGAAATCTCAGACCAACAGACACAGCACTGCTGATTTCACCCAAACTGTAGACAGCTGTGCAACATTGCAGTATGGCACTGTGCTCAGTATAAGCATTTATGTCTGCCATCACTATAGGAACCAAAAAAGGGCAGCACTGCTCTCACTCTGCCAAAGCAGGCAGCACTGCAGTGAGGAATTTGGCCCTACATGGCCACACACCCCGGGGACTCAGGGTGCTTGCTACCATCCATTGTTCTTACTGTCTTATATGTGTTAGTGCACACACATTACTTAATTACTGACCTTAATGTAACGTGTCAGTACAATGCAGTTCTCTCAAATTCCTTTTAACTTACCCATGCTGAATGCTTGAGGTGAAGCTATTCTAAACAGTTTGCATAATTTCATATGTGCCATTCCCAAGAAACACTATGCATTTTAAACAATATGAACGGGCCACAGCACTAATGAAGTTAAATGAGGCTGGCAAATTATAATGAACTGGACATGATTTAGCAAATATGTCCTGAAAGGACAATATTTATGAAGGCAGAAATCTAACTGTGTGCTGAGGAGAAGCTTTCTGCAAACAGATGACTGCGGTTCCCAGGATTTCAGCTATCAGTCATGCCTCTCAAAAAAAAAAGACCTTTCCCCCTGGATGATTCCTCTATACTTTCAATCCTAAAATTTGCCATCTCAACATGCAGGGTATTGAAGACTCTCAGTGAAAACTTATGCAACCGTCACAGAAAACAACAAAATTTTTAGCCTCCTTTGTCATTTCTGAGACTGAACCGTTCACATCCACTGAAATGTATGACACAAAATCACCTTTTTCCTCCGGCAAGTCCTGCTTCTCTCCTCCTTGTCCTCAACCTCCATTTTCTTTTACAGTTCACTAGTTTCTCAAAGCCCTTCATTTTGGTTGGTAATCCAGATCCCACCATAATACTCACCAGTTTGAATTTTCCACACCAGTTTGACTTTTCAACATGTTGCTGCTCAAAGCAAGACGAGCAGCCCATGGCTGAACAAATGAAAACCAGCCTGGAGCCAGACCAAGTTCTGGGTGAGGCAGGTTTTTTTGGCAGTTGGAGAAAACTTTTGCTGTGGTGGTTTTGTGAGCAGGAGCCTGTGCCACTCTGCACCCTCCCTGTTCAGCAACGGGAGCAGTGGCGATCATTGCTCTCAAGAAAAGCCCATGGGAGGCTGTCAAAGAGATTATTTAATTTGACTGAAGACAAACACAGAAGAGCTATTGAGTGTTTCTCATACTTTCACATGCAAAACTTTCGAGCAGGCTTAATTTAAATGCAATAGGGGAAACAATGGAGCACAGGCTGCCTAATGAGATGTCTGTGGACTGCAGGGCTTCAGGCCTGGTCTAGAAACCTTGGAACAGCTGGAATAGGACCGCAAGCAAAGAAGACTCTGTCAGGGTGCCAAGGCTCGGTTAAATGCCAGGAGCAATGACTGCATAAGTGCAATATCAATCCAGGCATGAGGAAAACTGGTGTAGAGGGGTACTAAGGTGAAGACATCCCTCCCTGCCACCCTAGAGAAGCATGATTGTTCAGGAATGGAGAACCCTACATAGGGTAAAAGAACCAAATGTTTTTAGTGTTTTATCTAGACCTAAAGACTTCTTGAGCCTGCTAGAGCAGCTGGGTTTATTTGCTTTACTTTATTCACACTCTCTGGGATTGATTATCGGAGGCATCATTCATCAATGAAACTAGGGATGATAAACCTTGAGTGCCTTCTTAGTTGCTGATAGAAGGTATATCTATTGCATCTTTCAGCTCAGATCAGTTCTGGGTATAGAGAGTGAAACTCCCATGTTTTCCAATATGAAAGTTACAGCTATATCTGAAGCCCACTGGAAATAATAACTTTCTCTCGATCTCAGTTTTTCTAAAATAAATGGCCAAGAAAGGCTCCTATTTTCTCAGCAAGTATTTCCATTATCTATCTTCCCAGTCACAACAGAATGTACTAAATGAAGCCTGGTTTAAAGGATCCTGAGCCATTTTGAGTGAAATAAGACTAACATAAACTGAGAAAAGTCATAGAGGAGAACGATCAGTGACATACAATTCTCTCTCAGACCTAAGAAGCATTCCCGCTTGAAGTGGAAGTGAGCATTGTTCAGGGTGGCCCTTTCCAACAGTTCTTCCAGTGGCAGTCATCAGACAAAGGGAGAAACTTTAGATTTTATTTCCTTGGGAGAGAAGTGGAAGTTGTGATTGCATTTGTTCATTTACCACTATGAGTAATATCAATGGAACTGATACAGGAACCCAGACAGATACAGATAGAGATCACAATACCTGACACAAACAAATGCCTCTGAACAGTGCAATTTCTGATCTTATAAGTCTGTACTCTGAGGAAAACGACAGCTGAACAGTGACAAAGGAAGGAAACATTTCTAACACCACTGAAACATCCCTCCCTAATTTTCATACCCCACTGATCAAGGCCTCTGAACTAGTAAATCACCCTGTGCCAACTTAAGGGTCTTCCTGCTCAGGAAATTGTTATGCCTCTGTTATGTTATGTCAGGTAGATTGTTATGTTCAGCCAGGTAGATCAACACAGTTATTTTGACAGTCAGCTTAACATGATGGTTAGACTTTCCAGACTGCTAGAAGTGTTCGTCATTCCATCCGTTTGTGTTTCCAGTTACAGGCAATCAACAGATAGGGGACACCAACAATGAGCTAAGCAGAATGAGCCAGTCACAGGAACAGAGAAAGACGCTTATCCATTCCTTCACAAAGAGATTTGCTCCTTGCTTTTAGGTTATTTTAATGGTTTGTTCTTATAGTGCATAACAGCTGCACTCAGACACTGTTTTAAAATTTACCTGCAGTACAGTGGAGGTGAAGAAAAGGGGCTGCACCTATATATCTGCCTTTCACTGCACTGAATATAGCTGCACTAATCCTTTGTGTGGCACTGTGTTCTGCCAGAGCCAGCTTACTCAGGATCCATCCATCTCCCTAGATCTGTTGACTCCAAAGGGTGAGCCTCCATTGCTGGGAGGTGGCTCTTGAGCAGCAGTGAACCCTGCCACAGAGTGTGCAAAGTGCATCTCCGTGATACACACCCATGGGCGAGAGCAACTAATTATTCCTAGACCTCAAAGACCCAGGATGTCAGCTCGTGGCATGACTAACCCTCTGCATCCACCCACTTCCTACCCCTGCTGTGCACTCGTTCCAGAGGTCTGGCTGTTAACAATTCTATTTGATACTTGCTAAATTACCATAAACCAAAGATAAACACCTGCTTGCCTACCATGACTCACGTGTGGGAGACCTGTGGATGGAGAGGGCAGCGTTTACTGAGTGCTTTAGTGCATCACAGCCTCTATTTTGAGGCAGGGCGATCCAGAATCCCCAGATTCCCCGTGTCACTCAACGCTGTTCATATTCCAGACAGAGACAAACTCGTTTGGCAACAGTTTGAAAAATTTCAGGGCACTCTCTGGGTATATATTGCATATTTACAGACTGTACTAATGATTGTTTATCTATACACACAATATGCATCCGGTTATTCACAGAGTGCTGTGTGATTTGGAAAACAACCCCTAATTAATGGAAAAAAACCATAATTTTCTTTGCTGTATTCTACAGCAGCAGCTCAGACAGAAAGAAAGTGGATGACTTCTCATAAGGAAAATGAAACATTAATGAAACTCCTTAGATACTGACTTACATGAAGTCAAAGGCCAGCAATTGAGGTAACTCCCTTTGAAGCTGTGGTGTCTCTTCATGGTTTTGCTGTATTTACCTTCTGGTTTTTAGAAGAACTTCATGCTGATATCACAGCATGCATATGAAATGTTGGTCAAGTAGTGGAGGAAACCAGAGAAAGGAATTTATGTTAGAAAAAACCCAATTTTTCATCATCAGCTGAAGCATCTCTTACAAGTAGAGGAATAAGGAGAGTTCAATAAAAAAGTAGAAACTTCTCCTGTGGTGGTTCTGGACCCAGGAGTTAATCATTGCACTTCCAAGAGTGGATGGGAAGTACCATAACTTCCAGTCATTTACAAATTACTTTAATTCTGTATGCCTCAGGAGGAGGCAGGTTTTCACACATTGCCTAACCTGGGCTGTGCATTTCTGCCAGCAGGAGGCCAAGCAAGAGTGCTTCTTGGCATTGCAGGCTTGGGTCACAGTGTCATCATGGAAATACTGCTCAGACAATACTGATATCAAATCATATGCTCATTAAGAGATTTTTTTTAAAATGGAGAATGAAGAAAACACAAAAATAGGCAAATCTTATCAAAGATCACTAGTGGCTATAAAGCAAGTACATATGTGGATGTGTGTGTCTGCCTTCAAAATATAAAAACATATAAATCTCTATGTATCCACCAAGTGTCTTGCATACCTGGAGCAGGTAGATAACACTAGACAAATGCTAAACAAAGGCAGATGGGGTTTTTTTGGAGAAAGAGTGCCCACTCATATTCATGTGTAGAGAGAAGCTGACCAGCCCCAGAAGAAAAACAAGGAATGATATCTGCCTTGAGCTGTATCAGGTTTTCCAGGCTCTGCCATGCTCACTGCCTACAGGGCTGGAGAGTGAAGCTGTGGCAGAATGGGTGCAACTGCAGTGCTGCAGAGAGCCAGGACAATGGGTTCAGGAACTCAAAATCCATAGCAGGATCACAGAGCTCCAACACTCTCCTTTTTAGCTAATTAAAAAAACAAAACAAACAAACCACAAACAAACAAACAAAACCAATAGCATGAGTCATTTAATGCCAAACTTGTACCTGTCCCTGGATGCACTGAGGAAATAAATTTCTGCAAGGGGATTTAACTGAATTTCCTCCCTTAGCCTTCCTGATGGTGAATTGGCCCCACAAGATTTTCCTAGAGATTATGTAGACAAGTGACTTGTAGATAAAGTGGGAAGTAGGAGAATCCTGGTTCCATGTTTAGCTACTGACTCAGTATAAGACCATAGACGAGTCACTTGACCTTCACAAGACAGCACTCAGCCTAGGCAGACAAAGGAAAGAAAACCACAAAACATTGCTCTTTGCTGAAAACCCAGAAACCTGTTTTTCTGGGTGAAGAATAGCTGTACATTTCTGTTAAAGTGTGGTTCATCAGATGCATCAGACTGCTACC
Organism: Pycnonotus jocosus; assembly: GCA_013400435.1. NCBI lineage: Eukaryota > Metazoa > Chordata > Aves > Passeriformes > Pycnonotidae > Pycnonotus > Pycnonotus jocosus. The sequence continues at coordinate 624,835 of VWYP01026343.1, forward strand.
ACACTACATCCTTTATGGATTTAATAATTTAGGAGGGTCTCTCTTGTTCTGTGATCACTAGATGTAAGGGGGGGTCATTTGTTTACAGTGAGGAAAGCGTGCTAATTGCAAATTAAAATATTCCTGCTCCTAACAGTACTATCTCACTTTCCTATTTGGGCATTTCAAACACAAGGTGAATCTTTTGCTCGTCTTCATGATTACACGAAAATAAGGAAAAAGAAAAAATAACTACCACAACTAAGTCATTCACGTTATCATGGCTGCCATAATTGCATTTAAATGCAATATACTTATTGCTGATTAGTTTGCATGCAAATGAAACAAGAGGGTAAATAAACATTTAACAAGGGCTTTATTTTGCTGTAATGAGTGTTCATCAGAACTATTGTGGTGGAGGTATATGGCAGCTAAATTGCTTTTCTTTTTATTAAAAAAAAATAGGGAAATGTAATTTATTTCTATACAAGACCCTCTAAAGATAGCACAGTCTGAGAGTTTCCATCGAGAGTCAAGTGGATTCAAACACATTTCGGCATTCCAGCAGCCCCCTCCCACATTTAAGCTGCTATTCCCATGTGTCTGTTACTAAATATAGCAGCAGCTCTTCAGATTGACAGGAGAGTTCCTGATCCAGGCTCCTGGGCTTTGCTCCATACACTCCTAATATGGTAGAGCACTGCAGCCAAGCGAATGCTCAGGAAGCACTCCAGAGGGTAAACTGGGACCACAGGATCATCCCTCCCCATGCCACGGGAAACTGAGCAGCAGCAGGCACAGAGAAGCTGTGAGTTAACCTTTTGGTGTCTTGGCCCCAGATCAGCTGTCAGCGAAGCTGGCTGCCTTCTCACGAAGGGGCACAGCTGTGCAACAGCGAGTGACACCAGCCTCCCGTTCACACCAGCACTGAGAACTCCCACTCGGCCCCTCCATCTCCCACAGCAGCCCACCAGGCCGTGGAAACATCTGGCTGGGGCAAGGAGGGACAAAATGTAGGCAATGTTCGTTGTGAATACGTTTTAGGCTCATAAATGGACATGTAAAGAAGCAGGGGGGTCATTTTAGTCACACTTCCCATCCTGGTTTTATGAGTGGGATAACGCTCATATACAGTGCTGCCATGTACATCTCTGCAGGGTATTGTGCTCTGGAGGCCATGAGGATAGACCCCGAGAGATTATTACAGACACAATAGTTGATTTCAACTACAACTATCAGCCAATGTTTGTATTACTAATTTAAGAATCTTTCCTGCATGATTGTATGAGTTTCACAGGAGTCCCTGGAAACACAGGTCCTGAAAATCAACCAGCAGAGCTACAGGGAAGAAATTTGCCTCCCTGCAGAATGTCAGCAGGTTTGCACGAAAAGAAGCTACAAATATGGCACAAGCCTTTTTCTGCCCCTAAACCTCACAATGACTATCTTTGCTCCAGAGTCTCAAGAATCTCTGTCTTATTAAACATCTCTGCTCCTTTCCCCATCATTCTGTAAACACCAGGATGCTCTGAGAATACACCATTCGAGACTTTGAGCTGCAGGCTGAGGTTTTCCAAACCATAAAAGCATCCTCTGGGCATGCAACAGAAGTGTTCATTTAGACACCTCCAGCTATTTGGAGGTCTATAAGGAAATATACATTATGAATAAGCGCTGCACAAAGGCCAGATGAAACAGAATTCATTATGGAGAAGGCATGGGGAAGAAAACTTTAGAGCAGCAACAAAATGTAACAAGTGTAACCAGTACAAAAGTGCAGAAGAGAAGAAGGAAAAAATTATTTGACACAAAATGTACTATTTAGAAGTGTACAATTTACAGTACATTGCATCCATTCTTAAATGGTTGTGAAAACCATTTCTTGCATTTTACTGGTGAGAGGGAGAGCAAACAATGCACAGAAAATCAAAATAATTTATTAAGATTGCAAGGTAGGAGACCAAACATCCCAAATTCTAAAACCTTAGGATAAAGGTCATCTCTAGCAGGATCTAAAGCTCAGGGAAGCTTTTACATTTTGAAAATATTTCTTTGTGGCTGCTGTGGGTGGATAAGCTCCTGTAACCCAGTAGGTAAAGGCAGATGGAAAATCCCTGCAGGAACTTCTTGCAATATGTTAAAGCTCCACTGAAGCCTGTAGGAGAGTTTTCATTTTTTTTCCTGTGTTTCATCTCCACTTTCAATGATGCATGAAGGAAGCTAAAACTGCAAATAAATAGAGGTTCCTGTCGCTCAGGTTCCCTCAGTACTGAAAGTGACAACTACATATTATTTATAGTGAGAATAAGCCAGTAGCTACTGTGTGTTTCTAGCACTATAAATTGAATAAATAGATTGTCCTACACCACCTTGTTAAGCCCCAATGCAGCAAACTCCTTTTCATACATTGATCTAACCTACCAGCTAGTGTTCATCAACAATAAATCAAAAGTATGATCTAAAATACCTGTCTTCAAAAGCTAAACAGTTGTGGGCCACCAGAAAAAAGTTACAGATTGGAGGTATTCCTCTGAAATTAAATACTCTACCAGTGGCTTTTGAAAATGCTCATTAAGGGAAGGATAATCATCTCATCTTCTTCAATACACTTTAGGTACGCATTTAGGAAATTCAGAGGTCAAGAGTATGAACATCCCCTCACACTGGAGGTGTTTGTTAGTCACCATCTCATCTGACTTGTGCTGTACATCATTAATCTTTTGATTCAAATGCCTATTTACTCAGGAAAATCTTAATTATGTATATCTATCAAAATTGTACATACAGTACATAATTTTGTCTCAAGAAACCAATTTGTTGGGTTTTGAATGTTTGTCTTTTTCAGATAAGATCTCCACAAACACAATAATCAATTCAACCTATTTTGGAATGTTTAAGCATAAATTCTGAGTTTCCAAGCATTTCTTTTCATTCTTTCCTCCCCAAAGCAAAAGTTAGCCAATTATATTACAAAAGAAAAAGAAAGAAAAAAAAATTAAAAGGAAGGAGAGCAGAGGCAAAAAATACTCCAACCTAAACAAACAAAAATGAGGAAATAATGTGGTGGTGCCAAATCCAAGCTTTCTGTAGAAAAGTAAAAAGTCTGCTATGATTGTTTCCATGTCCCAGACCTAGGTTGGCAAGCACTTCAAATAGTAGCTGGGAGCTGCCCAAATGCCATAACAAAGTTGATGAGGTAGACTAGGTAGAATGGATTCCAGAAGCAGCCAGAAACAAGTGAGGTATTGCAGATGCCCTCATCATGGCCAGGCAACCCCTAGATTCCCTCCTAGAGGAAGCCTCACCAGGCTTGTCACCGGCAGCTGCCAGGGTAGCACCTTGCAATACTTTAACCTGAAAATGAGACCAAGAAAAATCAGGGTCCCTCCTGTTGCTTGAATACTGCTTAGAATGTTCATTAGCTGAGAATCCAAAAGCCAGCAGATTCTGGTAAATACTAAAGAATGACCAAACTCATTGGCAAAGGTGACCACAGTTGGGCTGTAACAGCGCAGTCACAATTTGCAGCTGCAGCTTGGGTTGCTGGTATTGCCCATCTCCTCACACCTTGCACTTCACACCTCCTTTTGCCAGGTTTTCTCCCAGCTGATTCTCATCTAGACATCTGTCTTGGCCAGGTTCAGGGGAAAAAGGGAAATGATACCATCTGGATCTGCTTTAAAAAAGTCACGGAGCAGAATGTCACCAGCATACTGACGGCACAGCAGCCAAATCACAGCTGCCATGTGAGCTCTCAGCAGGAGCTGTGACAGAGTCTGATGGGACACACCTCTAAGTTTACTGACAAGGGAAAAACTGAGCTAATGATCAATTCTTGCCAGATCCTGTCAGTAGAGGAATTGTAACCCTCTGAATCAGCTTCATTCAAAGTTGTTGGCAGATGAATCAAAGTTAGCAATGCCATTTTGACTCAATCTATCATTTGTAGCAAGAGGACCTGCTCAGAAAGCAGTAACACCTCAAAGTCCTTGATGTGATTGGGGTAGTACAGAAGCAGCTGAGCCCTAAGCAGTGCTCTGGTTTCACAGCCTCTCTCAAGCAGGAAGCCTTGTGCTGAGGCAAGAGAGAAACTAGAGACTGATCAAGATATTTTAAGTAGAGGTCAAGATGGGCATTGCTTAAGCATACTTCTGTAGGCATCTGCAGTTCTCACCCACAGCAGACCAAGGTGTTCACAGCTGTCTCGTTCTCCCCAATGTACTCATCCACAGCCCCCTGTTCCCCTCACACCTCCATATCCAACGTAAAGCAGATCTTGGCCCCAGTGTAGGCAGAGAAGCACACAGCTTGGCACAACCTAAGCACCTGATGTTTCACCCACCTTCCCAAGCTCTTCAGCCTGCTACATCAAGGTTGGGCTGGGAAGCTCTCCATGAGGCCATTGCACAAAAGATGAGCATGGGCTGTGTTCGTGAAACTGATGAATATTTTGACCTTTAAATTCCATTTCATCTCTACATCTGAGACATAAAAGGCGTCCTGCAGAGGAGTTCCTAGTGGAGAGGAGAATTGAATACACAAACTCCTACATTTGTGCATTTGAATGTACTAGCTGGCTTTTTCCACACCAGAGACATGCTGTCCTTGAAAACTATGGTGATTCATCTCCATTTGATTATATGTAGACATTTTAAACACACTGATTTGCCCTGCATCATACAGACACCTGCAATCACATTATTATTTTTCAAAACATAGACTGCTCCTTGGTTCTTACTGGCCTCCTAGCTTACCTGCAAGAAATTTTATGTTCTCTAATACCATATGAATAGTATTTGGTCTATTTCTCTTTTAAACCCTGAACCTTCAATTCCAGCAATATAATCTAAACTTAAAAAAAAAAAATTTGGACGGATTTTCTTATACTGACACAGAAGGCATGCCTTGGTCAGTCTTGGATGTAAGAAAGGGTCGTGCCACACGGATATAGAGCTTAGCAAATAACTTTTATACAGCAGAGATTTACAGAGAGTGTAAGGGCAAATGAGCCACACTGGATATAAAGTCATCTGTGGTTCCAGACAAGAAGGATTTGACCATTATCAGCCTGTGTAATCTCCCAGGGATTAGGATGTTTAGGACGCCTTAGTCCCTCAGTTATTCCAAGTCTGGAAGATTTTTTTTTTTTTTTTTTAATGCTTCACCTTCATATTACCTGAGACTTCTCACAACCATAAAAAATCATATCAATACTGGGGCAAAATTCCTCAGTTTGTCCATGAGGCAGGATACTGTGATCCTCATCATCTCAGCTCTCTGCTGCCTGGAGGACCATGGAGCATAGGGAAGGCCGTGGAACTTGCCCAAGGTGGTGGCCAAGCTTCTTCTGTGGCAGTGCTTGCAGGACACTCCCTCTCAGGGCATGAGGCACATCTGGACATGCATGATGAGACCCCACACCAGTGCTGGCAATGCAGGGGAGAGGGATAGGGGCTTGGAGGGTCACTGGGAAGGTGGCACTAAGGCCCTCCAGTAAGAGCCGGGCTTTGTTGCTCTCAGGTGGAAAATGTTACATATTAGAAAGAGATGACATCTTTTTTTCTCTGGAGATGTCTCCCAAGGTTTGCCTTCCTGAAATAGAAAGGTGAGGCATATTTTTGAACAAAGAGGACAGTTATACCAACTAAAGGAAATGCACATGTTGCCAGATGGCTCAAACATTGTGCAAACAAAGAGTGAAGCTTACCAATGCATTATTTATAATCTGCAGACTATAATGAGATGTTGCTCAGTCTGGCCAGTGAAAAGCATGGAGAAATCCAGTTAGAGTCCTGAAAAGATGAGTTCAGGTGAAGATTCATGAGGCAGCAAGGAAAGAGAAAGGAGATAGCATGGTGGCTAAGGAGGCTTTAGGCTGCAGTCTTAGTTATGTGATGGCTGAGAGAGGAAAGGATGTGCTGTAACCAGTTCTCAGCACTATTCCAACAGAGGTTTTACTTCCTTCCCCAAAGGACCTAAATGAACTTTCTATTAACTACAATGTGTTTTGCTCCTTCCACTCTCAGATCCCCAAAGTTCATTGACAGCCATGAATGCCACTTTGATTATACCTCCATTTCTGAGCAATGCCTACCCTTGAATATGTGTGTTCTAGTGACTTTAGTTGCTCCACCATGTCTCTGCCCTCCCTGCAGTATCTGGTTTCACATCCTGCACAAGCAGATCATGTTCCTTTGTTTTGTTTCCAAGGTGCCTGGTGTTTATGTGTGCAAACATTTCCATTGGGTCTTTGTGACCAGGACTGAATTTGGGCAATGAAACTCAGTTGACATGGAAAACTATTAATTTAATTTTCAAGTATGAGATGTGATTGATGAGGATAGATAATCTTGCAAGAAAAAAAAAAAAGGTGCCAGTTTGTCTCGTTACCATCTTAGGGATAAGTAGATTCCTACACTTACAGCTGGCGGCTGGCAGTCTCGCCCCTGGAATTCACAAATGTACAGAAATCCAATGTATTTACTTCAAGGCTCAGCTGGGGGAGGCCGGGCTGACAAGCACAAAACCTTACATCCAATTACTCCAATTTCAGGCATCAGGGCCATGAATGGAGTCACTCGGGGAGTTGTATATAAAGTACACGTATGAGGAACTGACCTGCGAGTGCATGTCTGTGCTCAGTGCTGTATCTCTGTTAACAATTCACAAACCTTTCAGAGGTTGAAGTCTGCCAATTTATGCTTAGATAAACAGAAATGACAGCCTAAGCAGGTCCATTCTGGTCTGTCTTTATAGATAACAGCAAAATGAAACCCTTAACTCTTTTACTATCTCTAATAGAACTCTACAGTCATCAGGGTATTTTTTATGCATGTGCTCATTTTACAGCTCTATGATATTTTTATGAGAGGATTCAGGGACACTCACACGTTGATTCAGGGTAGGGAAAGCACGTCACCAAGCAGTGCACGTTTTCTTTCCCACACCTGCCAGCAGGTTTCATTTTGCTAATAGAAAAACCAGCCATGGAGACCAGGAAACAACAACCTGACCCGTTCAGACTTTCACCCTCTGGACTCCAGCCCAAACTGTAAGACATTCATTACTGAGCTGGGGCAGGTCCCCTTCCCCCACACCCACAGTGCCATCCTTTCAAAGCCTTCCTGGTGGTGAAGCCTATCACAGCAGCTGGCTGGACAAGGCACCTTCCATACTGGAGTGACTTGTAGTGTTATTTTGTGTCAAAAAGCAGCAGATCAGGTTTGTCTCTCTCATCGATTTTGAAGCACACTGTCTTCAAATGAATCCTGCTTTTTTATTAAAAGGAGTGCAGAAGTGTATTCTTTTTTCAGAAAGTACTTCTTTCTGCATTCCTGTGGTTAGAGGGAACACAGGTAGCAGCTGTTATGTATGGCTGATATGATGCATGGTTATTTGTTTAAGGAACTGAGACTCAGGGAAATTACTTACTGTTTGTTTGAGGTTAGGAAAGGTGATTTAAAGGTGTTCCCCTTTTGTAATCAAGCCAATCACCTTTGACATCAAAAATTATAACAAGGGCTTGCACCAAACGTTTGGATTTGCATACATCCATTACTTAAATCCAATCCCAGCAAAAACCCGTCATCTTGGCATGTTACACATGAACTTAAAGAGTTAACCAGTTTGCCTCAGCCTCACAAGCAAAAAGGTCCCCCCTCTCAGCAGGTTTAATGGGTTCTTTACAACCCAGATATCAAAGGAGTCCCCCAGGGAAGCCCATCTGGGCTGGCCCTGGCCGGGCAGCAAGGATGCTTTTGCTGGCTGAGAGGCTGGAAAGGCAGCTCGGCACTGGGAGCTCTGGCTCTCTGATTTCCTCTGCAAAGCCAAGGGCTGCTCCTCAAATCCGGTACCAAACACATGCAAAGCCTTGTGCAAACAGCCCTGGAAGGGCAGATCAGTACATAACTGAGGGCTGGCTCGGGGACAGGGAAGGACGAGCTGTCCCAGCCTCAGCCGCTGCCCGGGGCTGTGAACCCGGGTGACTCCGCTCCCTCCCGGCACGGGCAAAGGCCCAGGACACCAGCACCACACCGCGCTCCTGCGGGGGCTGCTGGAAAAGAAAGGAAACCGCTGTCCTTGGCAGTGCTGGGAAAACATGGAAATGTGCACCCTGGGGACTCATACCCGACAACAAAAACCCCCTCCAGTCATCTGTAGAGTACTGCTGCATTGCATTGGTAATAGTGCAGCAGAGGGAAAAAAAGAGTTGGAAGAGGAAAAAGGCAGTGGCTGAAAAGATCTTTCTAACAAAGAAAGACAAGGACGACTGTTTTTCTTACTTATGGCAAGCTTTTCTGCATGAAATTTAATTTTCAGACTTTTTAAAGTCCCCTTCAAAAGTAAATCTTATCATAGCTGTTGATATATATATATATATAAAATGATAAATATATAAAATTTTGGCTTATGCTCCCAGACCTATACAACTTTCATGACCATCACAACTAACTCTTGCTTCAGAAGGAGAGTAAATAATACAACTGACATTTATTAGGGTGAGCTTGAAAGTGACTTTCATAAAAGTGACTTTGAGAGAAGCTTAAGGCATTGGCATAAATGCCAGTGAAGCAACTGAATGAAAAATAAAGAAATTTAGAATTTTTTTGTATTTTATTCTTCTCCCTGAAAAGAACTGGTATGAATACAGAGCTCTTCAATACCAAGATCAAGATATGATATTTATCAGATGCAATAATAATTACGTCTTACCATAAGTAAAAATCTGAAGACAACTAAGGCTCTAAGAACATTATTTTTAACCTGTGTTTTAATAGATGAATTAGTATAAGTACATGGCAGCCAGGGCAAATTGTTTCTTTAAGCAGCAAAGGTAAATTGTTTCTTAAACCAGAAGTTTTTGCTTTATTTGGTTCCATTTTAAATGTACATCCTTTTATGCTTTTCCCAAACCTATTAAAACTGTCCACAGACTACATTTTGTTAGATATAAATCTATTCAAATTGTTCTCCACAGACTATGTAATCTGTCCATTTTACACAAAAAAAAAATGGGCATAACCAACTTATATTGCTACTATATTCACTAGCTGCCAGAACAAAAAAAAATTGAGTTATTCAAAGAAGATTGTCTCAGGAGGTGACAAGGTAGAGTAGAAAAACTGTATTGCAGGAGGCACCTTCTAGATGGCAAAAGGTTAAACTTAAATTAAAACTTAGTTAAACATAAACCAGAGTCCAGGATCAAACAGGAGAAGAAAAAGGAGAGTATTGGTCTAGGAGGTTTTAACTATATTTTAGCCAGGCCAAGATGACGTGAAGGTGAAAATGCAATGACTGATTGAAGAGATGGGTAACTGTGATAACTGTGGATATGAGACAGTGTAAAACCAGAAATAGCCAGTGAAGGATAACACTATTCAAATATCCTTGAAAATGTCACACAACCAGCTGGAACACGTGTCATACCTTTGGCCAGGACATCAGATGAGTCCTCACTAACCACTCAGTCCCAGATTTCATGTGGGCCCCAGGTTCCTCAAGCCAGTGGCTCACACAAGTCTTTGGGGAAGGAGGATATGGACTCACATGTACAAAAAGAATTCTTCTATAAGTAAAATTCTATTCCAGATTTCATAAACAGCATTTAAGATGCTGACAGATATTGCTGAGACCCCAGTAAAGTGAGCTCATAGACACAGTGCTTTGAACCAGTCCATTTTCTTGGACCAGTCCTTAACTTCTTGGACACTCAGTTTCCCTAAAAATAATGCAGGGAAATAACCTTTCCTTTCCTCTTTTGCAAGACTGTCCTTTCAACAAAGTGTTCTGGGGCACAAGATTTCAGATACAGCAACATCTTTTGAAGATGCACACACCCACACACACACCCACACTCACACACCAGCACTTTAAACCCAAACTTTAAAGGTTTGGGTTTCCTTCTGATAGTAACAGCCCAGAAGAAAACAGTGCTTTGTTCGATAAGCAGCAAATACTAGCACAAGGGTAGAGAGCTCTAGGGAAAAACTCTCAAACAATTCCATTTTTGAATATTGTTATAGGACAATTTGAACATACAGTAATTTTGAAGTATGATTTTTCTCTTTGTGAGAATGAACTCTAACACATAGGGTCTTGTGCAGACAGTCCTTGAAACTTTTTGGCTGTCTAGATGCTTTTGCATCAGAGTAAAGGGAAAACCATGAAGAGAAGCTTCTGAATACCTAAGGCCATACAGGCACTCAGAGACAGGTTCCTTCTACCTGGCTTCCTCCATGCACCAAGCATTGCCAGCAGGGCTAACCTATTTTACTTACAGGGTAAGGCTAATCTATTTTACTTACTTTACTTACATGTACAACTTCCAGGGTTGCACATGACAACTAAAATGATCTCTCCCTGCACATGGACTGGAAATCTGCTTGCCCTGCAGACTTGTTATGCCTAGAGCCATCTTCTCCCAATGTCCCTCCACAACCCCCTGCCAGAAGAAGGGCAGATAAATTTGATGCATCAAGAGAGACTCACTGAGCAGGGAGGGGAGGAGATGCTCTTGAGCATAGAGGCACAGCTGGTATTGCAGAGAGCCCATAAAGCTAAAGTCAGGTCACCCACAGTGCTCAGGGCTTGGCTTCTCATCACTTTGTTTTTTAAATCTCAGGGCAAAACTTGTGACTCCTGTCCCTTGCTAATGGAATTACACTGGAATGTGGTATTCTGTCTTCCTGGTTCTTTGCACCGTGCTGCCAATCTCTGGGTGGAAGGAAAAGGTAGCCCTCTACACAAACAAAGCAGACTTAAAACAATTTTAAAAGAAATCACAATTATAAAACAAGAAAGAACTGATCTGTTCCTCTACACAGCCTGGGTTAACATGACTGAAAGGACATGTGGACACAGATCTGTGAATCTTTTTAGCAGAAATACTTTCTAGGAGGTCAAAAAAAGGAATAGCTCAAAATGGCAAGTGTATGGTAGTTTTTGTTTCGCTTTGTTTTGTTGCTCCAAAGTGCTCCCCTTACAATGAAAATGGTTTGAAAGCAAATCTGCAATTCCCCCACTCAATCTTTCAATTCTTGTCAGCTTTCTCACATACAACACAACGACTTTTTGTTCATGTTCAGTAATTTTGGCTAACAAAGGTAGGCTCTAAAGTGAAGCAAGCTCAGACCAAGCTACTTGCAGACAGCACAATCACGTCTTCTTGCAATTTCAACCCTGACATGGATTTTCAAGTTTAAGTACTCACTTCAGCATTTATTTCACTCAGCCTTTAGCAAGGTGCAGCTTTTAGCTGGTGCAGGGCTTACTTTCCAAAGCACGCAGTTGTAAAAGCCTCAGTACAGCAGAACTGGTAGTTCTTTCTCCCTAGAAACTGAACATCTCTTTTTGTGGCAGCATGCAAGTCACTTCAGTAATATCCAAAGCAGAAAAAAAAAAAAATCAGCAGGAAATTCACACTTGTGTTTCTCTCATCATTGATCCTCAGCACCTAAACTGGCCTCCCACTCATTTTTTTTTTACCACTATTTCTACTTTCTGTCAGGCTAGTGCATTTGAGGATTTCTCATCCTGGCCCACATACGTCCTTCTTTTCCTTCTCCTGTCTCCACATTTTTCTGGTAATCCTGATGGCCTGTATCAGAAATGGTGACACCTTTTTCACAAACCCATTTTATCCTTCCCTTTGTTCTCTCTGATGCCTCTCTGAAGGGTGGTGTACTCACAACTGACAGGATTGGGAGATGTTTAGACACATGATCTTCATAGAATCATTGAATCATAGAATGGCTTGGATTGGAAGTCTCTTTAAAGATTATTTAGTTCCAGTTCCACTGTCATGGAAACTCTTGGAGGGGCATCCTCCTGCAATGTCCCAAAAAGAAAGGCTGCAGAAATAAGTATCACTCCCATTTCCTCCTCTCACATTTTCCCTCATAGAACCATTGTGAAAGAATCGAGAACAAGCCATTAGCACTTCTGTGCATGCACTGGTATAGCTTGTTTGGTGGCTGGCCTTTATGCCAGTATCTGCACTTCACTGAGTTCCCACGCGTTCAATGATTTATGGCAAACTTCAGGTTAAGAGTATAAACCCAAGATGAGACCCCAGTCACCCTTTTAATGGGTAACAAATCACATAGTATTCATTTTTTGTCCCTGTATCCCTTAAACCAAGATCAGTAGTAAAACAACAATACTCAGAAAGGCCTTTAATTGTGTGGCTTTATTTTACAGCTGACAGGAGATGAACAACCACTAAACAAAAAGTTTGTGTCACTGCTCAGTGACAGCTGTCAGAGAGGAGGGGAAAACCCTTGAGACTCTTCCCCAGCAAGCTGCTATTTGTAACCCACTCTGTATGGTCTTGTAAGCCTGTGATTAAATGTTGTGAAAGACAGGCAGTGCTAAGCAACGGAGAGGACAACACACAGGGAGCCAGCCCCCAGGTTGGAACAGACTTTGAGCTGTGAACTCAACATTTCCAGCTTTCGAGGAGCTTTGAGTTTTCTCACACAAAGATTAGTAACCAAGCATGCTTCTTAAAATGGCTTAAAGCTAGCAAGGCTGAATCATGAAGGTCTTTGATGCCTAAACAGAGCCTTGCTTCCCATCCACAGCTGTGCATGCCAAAGATGATAAATTAAATTACCTATTGTTTCTCCAACTGTTTGCCCTGACTAAGAGTATGATTTTGGGGAAAAAAAAAACAACCAAACCAAAACAACTCTGGAATTCAACAATTAAACAAAACCAGTCCCATTTTTATATTTGTATACATAAACTGAAAAGAAGAATTCCCTTCCATTTATTCATTGTTCCCTCCCTACTCCCATAACAATTGATGAATATACATCAACTAGCTGAATGCTCTGCTGTCCAAGATTTTGGATTTTTGGCTTAGTGCTGATATACTTGGCATGAATCACACTAATTTAGAAGTTATTTGGATGTTCTAGCTTGCCATTATTCCATTATTTTTTAAAGTGAAATCCCCAAAAATTATTAATGCTCCAAGGAGAGGCTCACTTGTAAACAGTCAGACTGCCACATTCTGAAGAGAATAGCTCACAATGCCCCTGCCCAGAAAAAAACATGCAGATTGAAGCTGGATGGTTCATTCCTCCTTGTCAGATTCCTGGGCTACCACTGAAAGTACAAAGAAGGAAGCATCAACTTTGCTGTTTCAACTAAGTAGCCCCCAAGACCCCTTAAATTACTGCTACAAGTCAAAGGGCTCTCCTGGGAGACAGAAGTAGAGCAGGAAAGCCAAAATGCAAAGGTTCCTTAGTGACGACAAACAGCAAGGTAGCCAAAGGCTACAGAAGACAGGTGCTGATGGGCTCAGTGTTCATCATTTCTGCAACAACCCTCTGCAGAAGAAGGGCTGCAAAGCAGATGAAGGCTCCTCTGGATTGTGAGAGGGTGGAGGACAGTCCCTTCCCCAGGGGGCTGGCCACAGAGCTACAATCTCCCACCCTTCTCCAGGAGGATTTCACAGCTCTTACGAACCTTAGAGACGTCTCCCAGTCCAGTTTTCTTTTGCTGAGATACAAGCAGTCCTTCACTTATATTCTTGGCAGGAAGGCTTCTTTCATCAACAAGTGTTTAAAAAGAAGCAGCAGATGCTCTCCTCTTTCAGCACGTAACAACAGCAAATTGCACTATCAGGGGCTGATTACAAGAGTAATTTCCACTCTCTAATTTAAGACCTGGAGCAGGTAATGGAAGCTAAAGCTATATACAACATGTGCCATAGCTTGTGTGCTGATCACTCCATGCCATAAGCTCCTGCAAGGCAAAGCTTTTTCAACAGCATTTCTCATTTCTGAAAGGCTCTGAGAGACAAAATAATGTCCTTATTTTGCCTGCAACAAAATCCAAGTTCTGAACACATAATCCACAATCCACAGGCTGAGAAGATCAGAAAAGCAAGAGGACTAGTCAAATTTGCAGGATCCATTGTGAAAATGTCAGCAACCACACAGTCTGTTGCAACGGCAACAAGCTCAAACAGAGTATTTAAACATAGTGATTTAATCACTCAAATGATAACCCTCATTATACTGTGTAAACTGTGTCACAGGTTAAACTATGGCAGGAGCAGAAAGGGTATCACAAAAGGAAGATAACCAAAGCTGTCCTTTAAATACTGTTGTGAGTGAAGAAATGTGAAAGACAAGGAATAGTTTCAATGGGAAGTATCTGAGGTTGCTGAATAGAAATGAACAATGAAATAATAAACAAAATAAAGCCTGAGCATAAGACATTTCTGGTGCAACGAATCAAACAGGGGCAAGGAGGCATAACATTTTTGAAGCTTGTCAAGCCACAACATCCAGCTCATCCCTGGAGTGTCACCAGCATGCCCAGCACCACCTAGCAGAGACACCTGCATGAAAGGCATGGGATCTGCTGTAAGAAGCAGAAATTCATTGCTTGCAACTTGGCAGAGAAGCTGAGGGATGGTAACATCACTGTGGAAGTTGAAAGGTAAGCAAAAATTAATAAATGCTACTTAGAAAGAAAAGCTTTGAGGTCTTGTTATAGTCTTAAACAATACAATGTTTCAATACTTTGATGCCCATTACACTGAACTTTAGCTTAATTTCACCTTCTACCACATCAAACTCTTTGTCCTATCTCTCAAACCCCCTTGGGATACAATTCCTGTCTTGTCATCACATTTAAAGGTTACTGCCACTCCATCACCAGGAGCATCCTCGGTCACCTGAATCTCCACTTGTCCCATGAGCCCATGTTTGCCCTCTCTACTTCTCCCCTCACCATCAGAAAAATCTCTTGCATCATTTATGAAAGCTGCTTTCAGTCACCCACCTCAAAGAGTGCTTTCCCTACAAACTTCCCAGAATAAACAATCTGAGGAAGGATGGTCGTGCAGCAAGATGGTGCTTCCACTCCCACAGGAGGAAAAGGGGGTTCACACTGCCCCTCTTCCTCTTTCCTGCACATCACATGTCCTTGAAGACCAAGACTATGACTTTCTACATGTAACACTGCATGGGACCTCTGCCATGACTGGCTTAACTAAGTGCCATTGAATGAAAACGCCAGTAGCAGTACATTTCTAATAGTGAGACTTAGGAAAAAAAATTCCCCTTGCCTTTTAAAATCACCTTACTACCTTGATCTAAATTATATTAAGAATTTATATCTTCTTTCACTGGAGTTTGTGAAAAACTTCAGAACTTGGAATCACAATGAACACTGCTGTGTGCTCATGACATGTGTGTATGCTCCTATACACACACACAAAGACCCTCAACATTCAGGCTTACAGATCCTCTTATTAAAAATTAAGACCAGTTTTTAATAAAGATTTCTCATCAGAATTCACCAATATCATGCATCGATTTTAATATTTATTTAGAACAACCGTGACCTTTCAGAAGCTCACTCAAGAGCTTATTACATTTTTTTTACCAAAATGAAATTTCTTTAATTTTAAGGCTTTATTGTTGTTACAAAGATGAGGAATGGCAGAATACAGTCAACTGTAATGTGGCAGAATGCAATAAATATTGCTTACTGTTAATTGCTTATTGCTTATTGCTAATATTGTTTAGTGTAGAGGCTGACTGAAGTGGCCCATGATACACAACACTGAATGAAAGCAAGCATTTTCAGATGGAAAGAATAACCAGCAAAGGTCTTCCAGCAAGTGAAAGAATCAGGGAAGGTGTGCTCTGAGTATTGAACTTGCCTCTATCACCTTCCCAAAGCTAAGAAGGGAGAGCAAGGGCAAAACTTTTCATCTGAGGATCTGCTGTGGAAGCAGTATGAGAGGATGTACATGCCATCAGCTGGAGCAAGCTTTATGGATACCCTGGTATCAGCATGTCCCAGGTAGGTTTGTGTCAGCATTACCCAGTTAGCGTAGACAATGAGGTTTTTCATTTGATTTTTTTTAAAAATTCAAATTGATTTCCTCTTTCTTTCAAAATTCAAGATCCTAGGAGGTCTGAGGCAGCCTGGCAGAAAGGCTGCCAGCTTTCTGGCTGTGTTTTGGCAGAGGTTTGCTGACACATTTATGCAAAACCTTTTAGTTTTCCTGCAACATTGCTGGGTGGCTCTAACAAACAAATCCAGCTTTTTCATTCCCTGCTACTATCCAGTGATATGCAGATCTCTGTGGAAATACACAGGGAACATACACTCATTTGAGAACAGAGACTGTGATTCTTTTTTCTGAATACTTTTAAAGGAATCTTTTCTGGAAAAAAAGGCTTTTGTCCCTGGAGAAGTCTTTGTTGCGGGAAGCAGGGTGGCCCTTAGCGATACCTTGACCTCACCTCTGGCTCGTTCTGTCAGTGCAGCTGCTGGAGCCTCCTTCAGCCAGAGGGAACAGTTTCACTCTGGGGCTGGAGAACTGCAAGCATATTTATTCACTGAATACGAATAATCTCCATGTGTTATGCAGCTTGACTATCTGATATCAGTATTCACTCAGCACAGAAGGTAATAACTTGAAGAGACCCATCCCTGCCAAATCTAACCATCAAAAATTCACTTCCTCTTCCATATTACAAACTAAATTCCTGTATTTTAAAAACCTCCTCTGTCTATCAGGATATTTACCACATTCTGTATTCATCCCACTGGCCACTGAGCAGTTACTTATCAAAGCATTTGTCTGTAAAGTAGTTTAAAAAAATCCATTTAATTTTGATCTTTAAAGAAAAGGGGAAATGCTTAAGAGGCAGACTGGATTGCAAAAAGGACAGAGAGCCTTCACCCTTTGGACTGCCATCTAAAATGAGTAGCTTGTGGAGGTCTTTGGTGAGCTCAATCAAATCTGCAGCAGACAGCTGTCTGGACAGCATCAGGCAGATTGCTATGAGGGCTGCAAAAGGGGTTGCAATCCATCTCCCTGGCTCCTTCCTGGAGATGGACTGCTCCAGGCTGAGATGAGGCTGTTTGGCTTAGCTGGGCTGCACTTCTATTGCAAGGGGCCTGAGTGGATTCAGTGAGAAGCTGGAAGGTATCAGCCTCTGAAAAATGCAGAGTTGGGGCTACTGCAGATACTTGCCAGAGCTCAGCCTAGGGGTCAAAAAAGATCACAAAGAGAGCCTATGTGAAAGGACATAGTGAGAAGTTATTGCCAGAATTGTTATTGCCTTCTTCCATTTCAAAGCCTGAGACTTAATTTCCTCCTTACACCTCTGATATAATTTTTCAGTGTTCAGCACTCTGTGGGGACTGTTGATATATAAATAACTAATTAGATAAGGCTCCATTTATCCAAGAAAGCCGCAGCCTTCTGAAGGCAGGCACACATCACAGCAGAGACTGCATGAGCTGCATAATGCACTCCTGGCTTTTGAAAGAAAGCCAGGCCAAGCCCTGTATCACTTTGTTGACTGAAGGCATACTTTTCCAAAAAAATCAAAGCTGAAGTTGGAATTCCAAGCTTGTGTTTGAGCTTTAGAAGTGCAGCTGGATTTTCAACCTACCAATACCCTTGAAGTTAGCGTGTGTTCCAAGTATGCTGGAAGTCAGAGGAGTTATGTAGGAGCCAAGGTCTGGCAGCAGGGCCAAGATGTCCAGAATGCTCTTCAGTGTTTCAGAGGTATGCAGAAAGTTTTAGCTAAAAATCCCAGCCAAGACATGGGCAACCACGGTGTTTTTCTTGCCTTCCCTAATACACGAAGGATTTCAGTGAAAACAGTTCTCAGACTTTTTTGTGCCCTTGTTGCCCTGAGAACTGTCCATCTCTGCTGGTGAATCACATATAGGGTTTGGTCTCTGTTTCAGACTCCATTATATTTCACTCAGCCCTGGGACTTTAGGCACAGAGGGTGGGAAAGGGGAGAGATACATTAGCTAAAGTAAAAAAATAGAAGAAAACTCTGGCAGCTACCAAGCTAGATTTGCCATATATTTCTCTGTCAGAGAAAGGATTTAAAAACAAACAAAAAAATCCTTCCAAAAATCTACAAAATCAGGCTTGAGAAAGCCTGTCTCCAATTATATGTTCTTTCTGTTGCCAGAAAACATTACAGTGAGTAAGAAGAAAAAATTCCCTATCCCTAAAAAGGTATTTCTTACTGAAAAAAAAATTGCTCTGATCATTTTTGAGGATTGAAGGTTGACAAGGAAGCAGCAGTCTTTCACAGATCTTTAAAGACAGGTCTATGACACAGCAATGTCTGAAATCAAGGACAATTTCTGTCTCTGTCTCAGTCCTCAGCAATGAACACAAAAATGAACACAAATCAAATGGTATTAGACTCAAACAATGTCTGAGAGGTTTTTAAAAGGATGCAGAGGTAGGAGAGTGTCTCCAGACCACCTATAAACACCACCTTTCAGAGAAGTTTTGGGAAAGAAGGGACATGCTTCGGTTTGCAGAAGGCCCAACAGCAGAGACATCCCATGCCTTCAGTACAAAAACACCTGTGCTGTCAGGCCTTGCCTGAAGCAGCTGTCCAGGATCAGGCCTTATCAGGCTGAGAGCTTTATAGATGAGCAGATGAAAATCTTTCTGATAACTCTCAGTTTATTCTGGTTAAGAAGGTTATCTCTGCTGGATATACTCTTTGCTGTATAGGAACTGAACATCTACTCAGCTATGATGTCCCCCCATGCCTAGTGTCCTGCAGCGGCTCTTGGTGCACTGCCTTCTCACAGCCCTTGAATATTTTCTACTTTTTTTTTAACTTCATAATGCTATGCTACCATAGCATTTTCCTAGGATGTTTCCTGTTTTGTATCACTTATCATTGAGACAAAGAGCAAGGAACTTAAAGGCCAAAGAAATGCAAAAGAACTCTGTCATAGCAAAATAAAAATAAATTGTGTCTAGAGCTAGACACAGTTGGACTGCAGACTCTGAACCCATAGCTGTCACAGGGGAATCTGTAGGGATCCCATGCATCCAGTTGGTTGAAGTGAAAATACTGTAATAAAGTCTTCAGCAAGAAGGCAGGTCCACCCTAAAATGATCTGCAAGATGAAGCGTGTGCAGTAGTTAAAATAGGCCAAGTATGTTCTTCCTGACAGTCCTCAGAAGAGCAGATGAGAATACCCCATTATTTGCAGAAGGTGGGCTGGTGGGTAGATGGGTTTCACACTGGGACTGCAAGTGTTGTGCTCCCTTCCCTGCACGGAGGTGTGTGATGGGACAGAGGGTGTATGGCCAAGGTTGTGCCAGCTCAGAGCCAGCACCGGGCCTGATGCAAGAGACAGATGGGCTGGGAGAGTGAGCCATGGCACAGAGCACAGTTTGGCAGCAGTCACTGGAGTTTGGTGAGTGCAGAGATATCTTCTGGTGTTCACAGGAAGTGCTGCAATGACTGCCCTGGCAAAAGGCACCCCTCTCCTTAGTGAGACATGAAACTTGGGGCACACATCAGCAAAGCACCAGTAGCTGCTGGCAAGTATCCTTTAGGCCGTTCTGAAAAGAGCTCATTGGGCACGAAGGGGATGGTTTTATCTGTCCATTCAGGCCTTATCTTCTTCTTTCAGTCTGCTAGAAAATCTGACAAGCAGTTCAAATGACCTTGGCAGCTCTGTGACACAGGTGACATTATTGAACTGAGACCAACAGCTGATTCAAACAGTCCAAGTAGCCCCACAGACAAAGAACTTCCAACTCCACCAGTACAGACACAGCAGATGGAGCCTGGTGTCCCATTGCATGAAAGTATTACATCCAGCATTTTTGTCCAAACAGTGGACATGAGTTGCAACAAAAGAAATTTTAACTAGACATTAGGGGGAAAAAAAATCACCACAGGATGAACAAACACTAGAATGGGTATCCAGAGGGGCTGTAGAGCCTCCATCCTTGAAGACAGATCACATTGCTCATTTGTCTTGTTGGGTTTTGATTAAGTTGAACGAGGTCTGAGCAGGGGATTGGCACAATCTTCAAAGGTCCATCCAACATAAATTATTGTCATTCTTCTATAATTTCTTGAAGACTCATGATAAAATTACCTAGGCCTAAAGTAGACAGCTTGGGAATATTGGGACTTTCCTACAGGAATGCATCTCTTGTGAGTGACAGCACTGGAGAGCACTTATGCAGTCCAGTTACATGACAAGAAGGTCCTGGAAAGCTATTTCCTCCTGGAAGGTTGAAAGATTATGTCAGATAGAGTGAATCTGGTACTTTTACGTGGATCTTTTGCACAGACGTGGTTGTTGTCAGAATCTATCCAGACAGGTTGCCCCTTTTGGTCTGTACAATGCAAGGGCAAATCACAGCCTGCGAGATGCACCATGAGTGATGCTAAACCAGCAGGGCAAGTATTAAAACAATGTATATAAAATTATATACAGGACTCACAGAATTACAATTACTAAGTGCCTTAACTACAAAACACAGTATGAACAGCCCCTAGATGACGAAATCCATTCCAGCAGATCTGTGCCAGAAGGCTGACTGGGACCTTGATCAGAGCTGTTAAAAGCAAATCACAACAGTGTTTTATTGCTCACACCACCCTTGAAAAGTCCAGCTCAGTTGCTGAAATTATTGCAGTGCTCAAAGGGTGAGAGAATTTTCTTTTCTCCTGCAATTAAGGAGTATAAATAACAAAAGATGCTGTGTGCAATTGTCTCATTGCTATTGACATTGGATTAATGTTGTACTAGTCTACAGTGTATCCTCCTATAAGAAGGCCAAAGTTTGGTTAAAAACAACTTTGTCAGATGTATTCTGGCATGAATTTCTATACGTCTATACATTTCAATAAAGCAGAGAAGGTTATTGCTTTATTGGTGCTGATTGTCTAATATTTTAAAGCACTTCTTATGCAAAAATGTAAAGGCAGGTTGCAAAAGTGTAGTTACATAGACTGTACAATTCATGGAAATAATGCTGCATTTTACATATGATAGCAATGAGCAACTAGATATAAAAAGGTCTCCCAAATTGCTTCTTGTCATTTAAGAATTATATTCCATATGATTTTTTTAGCCTTACCATCACAGTATCTTTAAAAAGTGGTTAACATCTTCCATAATGTTGCTTTCCCTTTTCTCATCCTCTCCTAAGTGAGAGAGGATTATATTCATTGCCTACTGCTATGTCCTAATGATCTTTACTTCTACTGTTGTTCTACATCATATATTTACATTGGAGAAGCCACAGTCACTTGGGGAGACCTGCAACCAGGTCACCCAGTTGGGTTGGGAAGGACTCAGGGAATCTGAAGGGAAATGCTTGGGCTTGGAGGCGTGCAAGTGGAGCAAGTGGAGGCTGTCCAAGCTCCTGGGCTGTCTGTCTCCCTGGGGCAGTGAACACCATGACTCCAATGCTGGTGGCAGTACTGCAGAGATGAAGAAGTAGGTAAGACTAATTGGATGTTACCCATTTAAAGCTTCACATGAAGCACTTTCTTCTCATATTGAAAACAAGCACATGCTGAGCATGATATCTGTGGAGGTGTCTGATTTAACAGATAAATGCTTACAAACTGTTTAATATAAGACACAAGAGTAATGCTTTTATTACTCTGAAACACAATCCAAACCCTAAACCCTAGGCATAGACTGCTTTGCAGAATGACATGCAAAGCCTCTCAAGTACATATCAAACCAGCCTTGAAGGGAAGAAATATGCAATGAAATTATGCTGTTGGATGTGTGTGTGTGTGTTTGCATGCCACACAAGGCAGTGTGCTAGCACCCTGCATGGCACTTCAAGAATCCAGTTTCTTCAAGTCACTCCAAGAACACCATTCCAAATAAAATGTTGCACCACATTGCAATGTGGATTTTTATTGTAGTAGCCTTCAGGAGCAGCGAAAGGTACTGAGAAAATCTGCAGTATAGTTAAAACTATTCAATATTTATTATAGTACTTTATTAGCACCTTCCTTAAGGGAGTCTTCTGTTAAACATTTGAACTATAATATATTGCCTTAGATAAATATGTAATACGAATGGGGAGTTATTAATGCATCATCAAAAATCTATTCCAACAAGAGTGGTTATCTTATTAATTAGAAATAGCAATCCTGAAGATTCTGTTATTTATATGATTTTAATTTAGTTCCAATTCTAAACGAAAGTTTAATTATAGTTGCACCTAATTCACCCAGAGAATGAAAGGGCCCATTTAACAAAGGACATTCTGCCTTCATTAAATGATTACAAAGGGAACTAGGAATTGATGATATTTTACTATATTGTTCCAAATCACAGGGGACTTGCATCAGATATGCTCCATAACATTCAAGGAAATCCTTTCTGCAACCCCAGTAAATGAATCCATAAATTACACTTTAATATCTCAAAGTGCTGCCTTCCTCAGATGGAATTTGTCACTCCCAGGATCAATATAGAGAGTACAAGGTTAGACAAGCTTTATGGAGAGCAATTCTTGAGATTGCATCTTATACATATCAGCATGTCACGTTGCCAATGTATTCATATCTAAGTGAGCAGACAACCCATTCTTAAAGCAAAGTTTAGCTATAAAATTCTGCTACAGGTTAATCCTGTTTTTCAGAGGAAATAATGGAAATTATTTTTTTAAAAAAACTTGACAAATGTGTGGAGAAAAGCCACACCCATAAAAATGATTGAAGCACTTAACACTGTAGATTGGCTGTTGTGGTCTCAGTGCAGAAAAATCAAAATGACCACTCCTATTTAGCAGCAACTTAGTGAAATACATCTCTCCGGAGAATTAGACCAGCAAAGCTGCCCTCCAGTAATGTCCAGATAACATCAGCAAGTGAACAGCTTATTTAAACCACACAGAGGGAAAGGATTTGTGCCATCCCTTTGTTTCAGTATCCCAGCAGCAAGAACAGAGTACCATGAGGGATTTATACCTCGGGAGTATCAGGTTTGTGATAGGCACTCTGGACTGGGACTGGGACTGAAGTGCCTCACTTCAAAGGCATTCTGTGTGGGTAATGCTACAGTAGCTTTGATGAGGACACTGGGACCTGCTGCAGTGATAGCAAATGTTGGAGACCTGAGAGCAAGGGAGACCTATATAGAAACACAAGATTAATCCTGTGCTGCAGCTAGGAAGTGCCAGTATATATCCACCTGTCTGGCCCTGAAAAGGAAGAGCAGCATTTTATTTTCCCCCTACAAGTAAAGGAAAGGAGTATCCAAGTACGGAGAGGGAAAATGAGAAAAAATCCTTGTTTCCTCTATTGTAATTTTGTAGTGGAATTCTCCCTGTTAGCAAGAGCCATGGTTCAGCAGTAACCTGTGGCTGCTGGGTATCCTTTACTTGCATTGTAAGCATATGAGGATTTTTGCTGTGGACTGTACATAGTCCATGTCTTCCAGGATTCCTAGCACATGAGCTGGGGAGTCCTGGCTGGAGGACACCTGCCTTACACTGAGCACAGGAGCATCTTTCTGCCTTCAATTTCTCACTCTAGAGGGTCTCACGCTGAGGCCAGCCCACTTCCTCCTCCAACTCATGCTCCTGGCTTATTTCTGCTTGTTTTGCTTCAAGTTATTTGCAAGCAATGGTTTAGTGCTTGCTTGCCTGAGGGCTCCTTGACCAAGCTGAGGAGCAGGAGAGCAGTGTAGGTTGTGGTCAGTTTTATGGAACAGAGCAGCTAGAGGGGACCTTGACCCCTGGCCCATATAATGAAGGATCCTGCCACCACTCTGTGTTCCACAAGGACTGCACTAACCCTCATCCCTTGTTCTTCAAAGGGAGTGCGAATTATTGGGGCAGACAGCAACAGACACCACTGGGCACCACAGGAGATGGGCAAAAGCTGGCATGGTGCTCCCTCATGGTGTAAGGGCTGAAAGCTTCTGTTCTTTGTCTGCATATACACCTGCAACACTGTCAATCAGTGCTGGGTTTATTGCACAAAAATCCTTGAGAAAAGCTCACTAGTAGGTTCCCAGCAAGCAGCTTTGTATACACACTCTGCTTCTCACACCCTGCTACTTGCTTGGTCAAGAAAACAAGCTCCTCTTCATCAGCAGCTGACATCCCTTGCACAGGCCTCAGCTGCTTCTTGAAACAGCTTTCTGAACATGCTTTCCATACAAAAAATATAGCATTTTGCTTAGATAGCTTTTCCTCCTTCTTTATTTTCTAGGCTGTATTGCCAGGGAAGTAATGCTCACTTTACCTGGTGCATTAAATGGAGTGATCTCGAAGAATTCAGACTAAAAACGGTGGCTTGGTGGTTCTCACTGTAGAAGCAGCCTGGACACCAGGTTTTAGCCATGGGCTGGTCCCATCGTGTGCCGCAGGGATTTATTTGTCATGTCATTGCTTCTGATCTGGCTCTGGCAATTGCATATAACTGACAGGAGAGGCAGGCTTCTTTGTCTTAAAGAAGAAAAAACCCTACAGAGTCCCTTGTGGTTTTCCAGCCTCTTTTAATGCTACCTGCACCCAGCACAAATCCAGTAACAAGACCGAGCATTAATCCTGTGATCAGCACAATTCCCCATAGTATTCTATTCTTCTGTTTATTTTTGGAAATTGGTACATTACCACATGCACATCCTTTTTCCCTAAATCACAGCAAAATCTCTGCACATAAGAGAGACAGTCACATTTTAACTTGTTATCAGATCAGAAAAGAGAAATGCCTCCCTGTGAAAAGGTGCAAGGGGAAAAAGAGAAAGCAGCAAACTCCCTGCCTTTGACAAAGCATACAAAAAATATAGCATTTTAAGTGGTTTATTTTCTGATTCTCCTCCCCCATTTTGCTGAAAGGAGATTTTCCCTGAGTTACTCAGCTAAATAATTGAAGTAGTTAAGGCATCTCTCCTTTTACTCTCATAGTTGCACTCTATATGTGATTATGAAGGAAAATAAACTGGGTCTGGATAGGAAGGAAACCTTTGATCTAAGACAATGTTAAAGTTTCCAGAAAAGAAAGTTTCACAGATATAGGGAACATAAAACTTACAGTGTGGAATACATTTTGTATGTCCCAGACAGCAGTTCTCAGACAACAACAAAAATATGAATCCAGAATAGCACAAAACATGGGCTGCAACAAAGCAGATTGGCCTGGAGAAGCTATTCTGGGGACTGTGAAGTATACATGCTCAAACTTGGGAGCAGGCAAGACCTCTGAAAGTCAGCCTCTGGGAGACTAAATTTGGATACACGAAATTAGAGACCATTTTTGAAAATATAAGACTGGGTGGAAAATTTTGTACTGCACATAAGCAACATGCCATTTTCACAGTCTTATAACAACTCATTCCTAAGCCCATGTTTATTCAAATACCAAGTTTGGTCTGGATGAAGTTATTTGACTAGTCAGAGTTCACAAAGTAAGGCAAACATAAACCCCAAGCACAAACAGTTGCAGAATTATAGCCTGGCATATGGACAAAATAGTCACCTTGTGCTTCACCAAGAAATGATTTTAAAAGCAGTCCCAGAGAAACAGACATTAAATTTGCTTAGTTGAAGCACCACTGTTTTTCCTTTGGGAACTCTGAGCTGCATGGGGCACGATGGCTTTCCTCCTCCTGGAAAACTGAGATGCAGCTGCAGAGTGGCACCAGGTGATGCAGGGTGACTTAGCTCGGTCAGCAGGGAATGCTTTTAGTCACCCTGTGGGTTAGTCCCTGGCACGTGGGGGAGCCAGAAGGATACCCCGTATTGGCACTTCTGTCCTCCCCTCACAGACAGATGTGTCCTGACTCAGACACATGAAATATTTTGGGGAGGTGAATCAGCTCCTAACTGTGCGCAAGTGACTGAGCTGATTACTAAGAAGACATTCCTCTGCTGTGATTATATGATACATACATTGTACAACAGTGTGGACCTGTGACAACTCACTCTCCTGGCTGTTACCCAGCACTTCTCTGGCACTGTTATCCAGCACCAGTTTCAGTTATTGACACTTCCTTAATAACAGACTTCTTTTTTTAATTTCCTGTGTCTCTCTTACTTTGGTTCCAGGTAGTAGGAACAATGCTGTATCCTCCCTTTACATTTAATTTGCCTGTATTTCCCCCCTGCATAGTTCGTACAAAAACAATCTGTCAATTTCTCCCTCAGAGAGTTAACGCTCAGGCTGTCTTCAATTTCTTTTGACCCCTACTATAAAATTCATTTTGATGAATTATTTATCTCTGGAGCTCCCCAAAGAATTATCATTTGTATCTTCTATAGTTTCCGCCTGTCACTGGCTATTACCGAATTACATCAGCTGGACAGCAGCTGCCAGTAACCAAACCATGTTCCTCCTCCACCCTGCCTTTTTGCATCACCCAATGTACACAAACCAGATGGCTCCTAGAGCAGCTCGCTTTAGGAGCCTGGCCATTGCCCATTTTGAAGGCTAAAGTCAAGCTGATTTTTTTCCTAATAACCTCGGTACGAAATGCAGCAAAAAAGAAAAAAAATTAGATATTAAGTAGATAAATAATGGGAAAACCAAAACCTATTTTAGCCTTGGACCAGAATTTAGTTGCACTTTGCTATGCTCATTGTCAAGTAGAAACACTTTTATTCTCTTAAACTGATTTAATCTAAACAGTATCTTTGGGAAGAAAATGCACCTGCCAGCTCCCTAAACCCTACTTTGAAAAATAAAGCAAACCCTTGAGTGTGATTATTGACTTATTCAGCAGTGGGCCTGGGTTGTCATCTCCTCTGTCATTCATGAAGCCAGACCATAATATTGTCATGTTTTCCTGTCACCACACAAAGGGAATTCTTTTGGGCTTAGGGTCCTTATTGTGACATCTCAGAACAATTAGAAGCTTTACAGAAGCCGTTTGAACATGATTTCTAATCCACCCTGGCAATAAGAAATGTTTATGGGTATTAAGCTAAACAGACAATAAAATCTTAGTAAGATTTGAGTTTTAGTCAGATAAAACCTCTCTGTACAGGAAATCCAAATGTAGATATGCTTCATTTGTTAAACTGATTTTTTTTCCCAGCAAATTTTCTGTCTGTCTGAAAATGAAAGCTCTACTCAAAATTTTTGCAGTTTTTAGTTTCATGTTTAAAATGACTTCCTCTGACTTCTTTCACTTTTAATCTATTTTTGTGTTTCACTTTTAATCAGTTTTCTTCATTCTCTGGGTTCCTATGGCACCAAAAAACCAACCAAACAAAAAAACCCCACAACAACAAAACAAAAAACAAACAAAAAAAACCCCAAACCAAACCAAAACAAGCTGCAAGTGCTGAAAAGGAGTGAAAAAATGGTAAAGTGTAGGAATAAAACCAAAAGAAAACCTAAGATTTAAAAATTCCTGCTTTTGATAATATTCAAAATGTGTTTTTCCAACTTTAATTCAGTCATCCATTACACTGTCTAGCACTTCCATTCAGTGCATTCTCTTCTTCAGTGCTTGTCCAGGAAACTTTGTATTGAAGGGAAGAGCAGAAAAAATCCCAAGCAGAATCCTTTCTTCACAAGAAAACTCCATTCTTAGTGCACTGTTAAACAGTATAAAGAGGACAGGCAGTGAACACCTCCATTGAAGCTTCCTCCTGGCCATCAATCAAAAAGCATCTTTGCTTTTTTTAGAGAAATCCCTACATTTGGGATGAACACAGTACAGCACAGACAGCAGTAAGGGGCAATACCATCTAAACATACCTCCTGTGAAGACAAGCCTTCGAATCTTGTCTTAAACTCATTTGTGAATCCTACTCAAGCCTGAAACTCAGTGTATCCAACCCTTCTCACCAGCTGCAACCCTTTCATAAGTAACACAGGAGTGGAGATTGGCAGAGGCAGGGGCCAGCCCATATGAGGCTTTCTCATGACCCATGATAGGAGCAAGCAATGCAAAGCTCAGTCTCATTATCAGTTCCTCACAGGCACTAAACTCCTCCCAGCAATTTTAAATATTTCCAGCTTTCCATGGCTGCTATATTCTTATCATCTTCCTTCTTTGTGTCTTTTTAGAGTAGAAGAGTGTACCTGAGGCCTCAGCATAAGATATTTCAATGCAAGGTAGCCAGGTATGGCTCAGCAAGTCCCACCACTTCTGACTTGATGTCTCTCCATGAAGCAACTCTCAATTAAATGTGTAGAAAACCAGGATATTTAGGTCAAAATGTACTCTTTCATATCCTCTGGTAGCACTGAAGACTCTAAATGCTCTGAAAACCTTAGCATTATTGCTACATGCCCTGGAAATTCAGTAGTTTAGGACTTAAACCTGCTTTCTTTGTTCCCTCTGTCCCTTCTAAGTTCATAGAAATTGTTCCCTGGACTTGGGATTTACAACATACTTCTTTCTAAAACTAGAGACTTGTTTCAGTAAAAGTTAGAAATTTAACATGTAGTAACAGTTCTAGGAGAGAGGATTTGAGGAAAAACACCAGTTGAAGTCATGAGACTTGGCAACATAAGTTTTTTCTGGTGTAATGGCAACACCTTGATGCACCAAAGTTGATTAGCGCCAACTGCATCACATCTGAAATGTATCTCTGAAAAATGAATGCTGAATATGATTATTTTTTCCTTACAGTCACATAATTTCTAATGTTTTCCTAAAAGTTCTGACTGCTCAAATTACATATACTCATGAGAATCATGAGGTTTCATTTCTCACAATAAGGCATTGGAAATCTAATCAAAAAAAGCCACGTAGATACATATCAGCCAAGAGGAATTTCTGCTGTAACTTGCATCTCATCTGTGCACAGCACAGGGAAGGAGAGGCAGAGGAGCAGCCAAATAACTGAAGAATGGCCTGAATGGAGCTGCTGGCATGACACAGAAGAAAAGTCCTGGGATGCTCTGGGTGAAGTATGGCAGTGGGCAGGGAGGGGTGTTTTTTGTACTGTGCATGCCCCTGTGCATGGGACTACGAGCAGGATGCCAACCATGGCTCTAAGAAAGCTGAACTGAAGCTAGAGCAGGTGCAGACCTCTATTAGGACAAACATGGGGAGTTAGCTTTACTGATGAGACAAATATAGCTTAATAGCACTAGCCTAACAAAAGAAAGGCTGAGGAGGATACGATTACACTTCATAAATATATGTCCAAATACCAGCACAGCAGAAGAATCATTCAAGCCATAAAACAATGTTGGCATGAGAACAAATAGCATGAAAAAAAATCAACAACTATTTTAAGCTAAAATCACATTTCTAACCATCAAAGAAACAGTGTTTTACAGCACTCTTTCAACAGAAGCAGTAGATGCCAGTAAATTAACTACTTTTGTAGTAAACAGTACATTTAGATAAAGGATTTTATGAAATGCTATCTGCTGTGACAGTGGATGCCCTTTAGGCCCCATGCTTCCAGTAAAGTTCCACTTGTCTTGGTTGGAAGATAGAAAAGAAATATACAAATATAAAACTCTGAAAGCTGAGATCCATGAGAGAAATTAAGTAGTACTCCACAGGTAACTTCTATTTTTAATCTCCTGTGTTTATGTGGCTTGTATCTGGGGTTTTTTATACAAAGAGCACTTATGGCTCAAGCAGATGATCGTGTTTTGATACCAAAGTCCAATGCAATAGAGAGTTGGATGAAATCACCAAGAGGAAGAAAAGTGATATATTCCAAGTGCCTGTTATGTCATAATTTCATCAGAGGAGGAAAAAAACCCCATTTTTATCACATCAATGGCCCATAGCAGCCATTTTTTCTGTTTCTAATCTTGCCCAAGTGAGCCCACTCCAGAACCACCTTTTTGGCAATCAGATCAAGGATCTTCTACCAGGTGAGGAAAGGCTTCTGCTTTGCATCCTTCAAAGGTAGAGGCACTCCTGCCTTCAGCTTCTTTTCACACAGAGTTCATTCAGGGGCTCTCACAAGGCTGCCAGCACCACTACTCCCACCCAACAGACCATCAATAACTGATGGGTAAGTATTCTGCTAATGGCCTTTGGAGCAAAAACCTGTAACTCCTGTAAGTCATTGGCCATGATTTGTCTGAGTCACTATGAGAAAGGAGGAAATTTGGGGTTGCAAGGTATTTGCTTCAAGAAGGCACCAGTGTGCTTTTCTGTCAGCTCTGCTGGCATTGATTTGCTGCAGGCAATTCTCAATCAACATACGAAGAGCGTTGGCAGGAGTTACCTCCTAATTATAAATCATTTAGTCAATCAAAATATAGCGCCTAAGCTACGTAAAGATCTTATTTCTTCTCAAGAGCCTTATATGAACAAAACATGGAAATGCTGTAGCAGGAGGGAAAAAGCTTTATTTAAAAGGGACAAAAATCAAATCTTCAGGATCCTGTTTGTGGTGTAGCTTAAAGTAACTTAGGTACTTGTCAAAGCTAATTAAGATGGGCCATCTGCAAACACTTATGATTTGAAACATTCCCCTTCGTGCCAATGGAATAGTGTGTTACAGCTTCCTCACATCCCACCCTGACAGGTGCTAAGCTGCTCTGCCTGATGCTACCAGTCCCAGGGTAGGGAGAACTTTCCTCCTTCTCCTCCTGCAGCATGAGAACACTCACCTAAGCATCACACTTTGGCTCTGCTATGCACCAAAGGACAGGGAAAATGTCCCACCCCGGGGGAGCAGGGCCCTTTGCAGCTGCACAGCTGGGCCCGCAGCAGTGGCTGCAGCACCCTGCTGGATACCCTATGGCAGCAACTGCACCTTGGAAGCACCAAAGCAGCTGCTCACTGCCTTTGGCAAGGAATCTGCACACGGAACTGTAGGCAGCGATGGGCTAGCTCAGGAGGAATGAGACCTGCTGGTCCACCCCAACAGGGACAGAGATGGGCGCTGGCAGGACTGGGAGGTGTCTGTGGGAAAGAACAGCTCACAGGACTGACACCTAGGCAAGGAGCGGTACAGCCTCCTGTGCAGTGTGCAGGCCCTTGAGACACAAATGTTTAGTTTCTCCTTAGCAACGCTCCTCAGCAGTTTTGTCTGTGAAGTGTTCTTTGTACCCTGAGGAAGCCAGAAGTGCTGGAGGAGTGCCAGCCTCCCAGGGCAGCCAAAAGCAATGCCATCTGTGAGCAGTAGAGACAGGGACATCAGTCGAGGGCTGTCCCGGGCAAAGCACTCTCTGCACAGACCTTCGGAAAAGTCTTTCTGATCTTAAAGGCCATTTTATAAGTGTCACAGTTGGATGAGACAAGTATTAGGACGCTTAGAAACCCATTTTTAATTCCAGCTGTGGACTTTACAATCTCTAAGTTAACGAACCCAAGTCTAAGCACGTGGACTCAGGCTTTAACCAAAGGAATTGTTTCAGTTGCCAAGCAGGGTAAGCTACAAAGCAGCGCTGTCATTGATGAAGACCCACTTCAGAAAATGTGACAGGACCACCTGTCATGGGGGTGACACCTGACTGCTGCTCACTGAGCACCCTCTGCCTCCAGCAGGAAAGCTGAGGTTCACTGTGTGCACCCCCATGGAGAAGTAAGTACAGCAGTGAGAAATGGCTTTGATGTGTGTGTAATGCAAAAATGTTGGGACTTACACTGAAACTTCAAAGAGGCAAAGGGGAAAAAAAGCTACATCTCTTTTTTTTTTTTTTNGGCTTTGTTTTTCAAACATCACATATGTGTACACGCATACCTATACATACACATTGTATACACATAAACATTCCTTAATTTTGGCTCCTGCTTATCCATCAGGAGCTGGTATCAGAGTAGATGTCTATACCTAGACGGTTTGAGTAAAGTATATTTGTAGTGTCTGCAAAAACCCAAAATTGGGGGAAAATAATTAAATGTGGAATTTTTACCACCACATTGAAGCTGAAATACAGATATTATTATTATGTCTTTATTCAGACCACTTTTATTAAAGAAGTAGTCTTAAATTAATCAGTACAACAGTTGAAACCTGCTCAAAGTCTTTATAAAACAATTAATTGTTTTTCTGCTTCACGGACATTTCTCTCCCACACTATGTAGAATCACAGTTCAACAGTTCACAGCAATGCTTTGCATTTGAACAGTCTTAAAGGGATTTCAGTGCTACGATGTGGTGTCAGATGGTCTCATCTCTGAATGAGAACCTCTGAATTTCCCAGTGCCCAGATTAGTGATAAAATAATATTTCAACTGTTTGCAGCTGCTCCAGACAATATCTGTAGGTACCTAGGGTATGCATAGCTACATGGCAGCTTGCAGATAACCAAACCATAGTAAAGAAATGAAAACAGTCTGCAAAACAGAGGACACAGTTCCCCATCTTGTTAGCTGGAACACTGTATTTGCTGCTTCCCACAGTGTTATGCAGAGCTTCCAGTACAAGAACTTCTCGACAAAACCTTCCCTATCTCAGATCTATCTTCCACCTCTGTCCCAGATTTTCTCAAGAAAGATGTCATGACCTTTCACAGTAGTCTTATTTTCCCCCTCAAAGTGATGGACACAAGCCATTTCACTCTGCAGCACCTGGCATTTCCACCAAACTTCATGCAGAAGTTAAACAACAAGGTTAACAGCTGGTGTGGACCCAGCAGCTGGAGGTGAATGTGCTTTCCCTGTCTTAGGAGTTTGGCACTGAGCTAGACTTTCTGTTTATTGTTGGGGAAAAGCTAAAGAAACATTGTTTTTGCAGTATTCCCTATCCCAATGTGTTCAATAGCTGGCAGAGATCCAAGACTCACCACAGCCAGAGGCTGGAAAGCGCTTCTTAGAAACAAACAAACAAATAAGCAAGCAAACAGCAGACAAAATCAAAGAGGGAAAACGGCACAGAGAAACCCCAGATCCAAGAGCAGCAGAGGACTTCTGCAGAGGAACAGAAACCAATTCTACCAATGCCACTTTCACTCTGATAAAGCATATCTGATGGCTGGGAGATGTCTAGAACCATGCACTGAGAAAAGGAATGTTCTTCCTCCCAGGAACAATAAAATATAAGATTATGCTAGCAGCATAACAGCAGTATAAATCACATTTTGAAATGTATAATAATGTTTATAAAGTTCTACCAACAGAAAAGATTCTTTAATGCTAACCTTTAATTATTAGTATAGAGTTTAAATGACAGGTTTTCAAAAGAATGTTTTTCCACTGAATTAATGGTTCATCAACTGTTTAAGACACTGAGAAGCATTTCAGCATAAGACTTTCCCTTTGTCAACCTGATATAGCTGAAATTCTTAAATCTCCACTGAACCCTGGAAGGATCATGCTTACCCAAAACTTGGCCCTATTCGTCTTAGAGGTGCCTTTTTTCCCTCTCCATACCAACTCCTGACCATAGGTAGCCCTATACAGACACATTCCATAGTATCTTTTTCATTTAAGTTTTGAGAAAGAGTATAATTCCTGCTGGATCTTTCAATGAGCAGATCTTTAAAAGTGGGACAAGACAGCATTTTGAAGAGAAGCAACAGCATCTGTAAGTGAACAACACAGTACCTGACGATCATTACACCTCTTGCATTCTCAACCGGGTTTTCTGTAAAAAACAAGAGATGCGCAGCTGATATACAAAGGGAGACAGATTTTTCACAAAAGGAGTCACTACGAAGATAACAACAACTACAGACTGTCATTCAGGGTGGGATGCCAAGGGTCCCATTTTAGGGAAGGATCTGACCTCTTAAAGACTAGGAAGGAAGCACTGGCAGAGTGCAACACGAATTCCCCACCAGCTACTGGTAGTCTCAGCAAATGGCATAGGCCAAAAGCCAAGTTCTAGACAAATGAAATTAAGTAAGATGGCCCTGATCCTTCTTCAAATCAAAAAACAAAGGTGACAAAAGAGTGCAAAAACTGGCAAGAGGATTAGATAGCTGGAGTTAGTTAATAAAACTTTTTTCCATATAAAAGTTTAACTAAAACAAACAAACAAAAAAGGCCTTTGTCCTCAGAAGAACACAGTCACAAACAAATAGGCCACAAAGATGTAATTTTTGGCTCACTGCTCTTTGGGGCTGTAAACTGTATTTACCTATATTTAATATTGATGGGGTTTGTGCTCTAAAAATCTCCCAACTATGCTGAACAGGAAACACAAAAAAGTCCAAATAAAATCCCTTGATTTCAGCCTGGGCTCACCTGAACCAGAAACTTTTCAGAGAAACTGCTCTGGGTGCACACGGACCTTACCAAGTAGAGAATGTGGCCAATCACTTACAAGACAGTTCTACGCTAAATGGTGAAATTACTCTGGGTGTATCTGTGAACAGAACTTAGCTCAGTCTAGCCCGTTTAGTATGTTCTTATTCTCCTGGGTCTTTACAAAGTCTGACAAGCTCTGAAAACTCAGTCTGACGCAAATATTCGTGCAGAAATCTGGGTCATTTAAAAGCAGATTTAATAAAAAGAATACACACTGTACCTGTCTCAACCAAGTATTTCTTATAAAATCAGACCTACTGTTATTTAACAAAATCTTTCAAAGGCAGCTAAAAAAAGCTGCCATGTCCACACAACAACCATGTCCACAAAATTCCTGCCAAACATCTTTTCTCTTGAATAAATATACAAATAAAAATACAAAACTTATTACTTCCTAAGTCTTGAGAAGCACTTTCGAAACTTCAGGGCAGAAGCAGCCTTTAGGCAATATTCAAGGCTGCCAAGACACAAACTACTAGAAGAGTCATCCTCCAGCAAGGGTGATTGCTATATGCAGATATATAGCTTGCAAGCAAGCCTGGGGACAAAGGCACTGCTGCCACCGACTGAGCAGGCTAGGAGAAGGCCTTTCCACATTCAAGACATTGTCAGCATTCCAAGGGGTCTCTTTAGGACTACAAAAAAACCCAAAGTACAGTGGAGAGAATTAAAGTAGGACATAAAATTTTATTCTGAAATGATCTCTGGCCACAACAATAAAATGTAACAAATATTCACTAGAACAGTCTTAACTCCTGTCATCAGCTGTACAATACATACAGTATCATAAAACTGGCCACTAGGATTAAAACCCACTTCAACATCTTTAATGTTAAGTGGCAACAGCAGCATCTCACAGAAAATTATACATAAATATATACACAGTCCACATTCAATCATTTTTCACATGTTTTCAGTACACACAGTTGCAGCATATTACAGTCACGTGTCTAAGTCATTGCCCAATAAAAACCCAAGCTACTGCTTAGACGCAATTGTAGCAATTGAACTGAGTAATTACAATTTGTAGCAGAGATGTACAAGCCCCTAGAAACAATAATTCACAAATGTTATTTTACTTAAATGCTACCATAGCATTACACTGGGCAATATTCTAATCTTTGCTGACTGTAAAAAAAGTTTTTCTTGTATTTATCACAAATATTACTGATGGAAAAAGAATTAACAAATGGAGAGCATTAAATAATGCACACTCTTTCTTAAAGATTTCAATATTGCCCGATGCTACTTATGTGTTTTAAGTGTTTTCAACATTCTCATGAAGTCATTTATAACTCCAAACCATCCAACAAATTAAAAGTGGCTTAAGTGCCTTGCACCCAAATTGTAAAAATCCCTGGTCACTTTTATAAGAGCCAGGCACATATAAAAGGAATGCACTTTGGTTCATACCAAATGCCCTGGGATTAAATCACACTATAAAACTGAAGAGTTTGAGGTAAATTTTTACAAATACAGTTGATTTCTGTCTAGTGTCACTATAAGAAAAAAATATTTTAAAAGAAATCAACTTGATGTTAAAGTACAACCAATGAGGAAGGGCCATCTTTAACCCCTTAATGAGACGGTACTACAAGAACAGTGTCCTCTCCACCCTAGCAGTGTGATTGCCTTATTGTTTCTATTAAGGCCTCGATCATCTACAGGATGTTTTAAGACAGTTATAGCACTTAAAAATAGATTTCATCCCTACTAAGCAGTATTCCAAGGGTTAAAGAGGCCAAGATGCATTTGTAACAAAAGGCACATTGTTAACACCAAGGGCACAATCCATCCTCTATCCTTAATCTACACATTTTGCATCACTCTCTTGTTCCAACACTCAAGTGGTAATGAACACACCAGTGGTGCAAGAAACTGAGCCAAGTGAGACTGCAACCAAAGACAACACTGTGCTGTTACTAAATCTGAAAATAGCTCAGACATCCCCAGACAATGGTAACATGTGAGACTAAGCACTGTTTCCAAGCCAACTTCTATCAGCCTAATTATCAGAGCCCTTAGAATAAAATCACATCAAAGCAAGAGGCAACGTCCTTCCCCCTCCCCGCCCCCCCACCATTTTTTACAGGGATAAATAAGCTACAATAAAATGCAGCTACATCACTTAAAAACCTTGATGTAGCTGCTCCTTTAGCATAGAGGAAGTTCCGCTGTATCAGGGTTAAAAAAATAGCTCTTCACACTATATTTTGGCCTTTAAGTTTCCGGTAGCATTTATGAAGAAGGTGGATTATAAATGCATTATTGGCATTAAGAACTGGTTACATGAAAAAGAAAATTTAGTGGTTGTAGCCCATTAATGACCCATGAACATCAAGAATGTTTTCACCTTAAGCTGCCACAAAAGGCAGGAACATGTTTCAATGTCTGCTTTAAAAAGTATCAAGGGAGATGATTCTTCTTTCACCCTTAACATCAGCATCCCTACTTTTGTAGGAAGAGTTAGGTAGAAAAGAGTGGTAAAGCCAAGTAGGTGGTGGAGGAAGTAAAGATTCCCTGTTACTGTAGAAAAATACATAGTATTGTATTCCCACAGTCATGAGAGTTAATTAATTTTACATTAAAATTAATATATCTCTTTTCCAGACATAGAATTTACTGACCATAATTTACTGGATATTCATATTCTAAACTCCACTTTTTTTAGAAGTATTATTATATTTCATTTCTAACATGATTTCATACATGTTTACATATTGCACTTACACATACTGTATAAAGTTGTGAACAATTAACACTAAATAATTTAAATTGACTAGAGGCAGGAAATTAGCTTTTTATTTTAAAAAGTAAGAAAAATGGTTGATTGACAGTCTAATTTTTACATTTATCAATCAACAAATAACATCCTCTACTCAGAAATTATTTTCGAGCTTCTTTAGGTGTTGACTTTTTGGCAAGAAGTTCAGCGATATGTTTCCTGAGAATTCTTTTTTTTTTTTTTAATATCCCTCCCCCAGTCTTACATTAAATTACAAATAAAACAAACCAACAAACAACAATTAAGCTGTAAGTGGTAAATTAACAAATATGAAGGAGAACTTAACCGGAAACTTTCTTGGCCTCTCAGGGGACCATGCTTTAAGTAATTTTCATAATTTGTACAAGTAACTCAGTAAAATCTGTGCATATAAATGTGGTTAATAAGTTACTGAGGTTTAATGCAATCCATTCTAGTATATCTTGTTCTAACATTCGTAAACCCTTCTGGATCGTTCTACTTTGTTTAAAATTCCCTTTTTGTATGTTTTATGCATCCAATGTTGACCACAGCCATGGTACTCATTAAAATACTGATCTCAGATTTCAAACTGTTCTTGTTGAAAACATGCTACAACATGTGAATACCTCTCTCACAGGTCTAGATACTACTCTTTAGTAGACCATCTTTCTTCCATGAATGCAGTTAAAAGAAAAAAAGAAAAACCAAGCATTAGCACACACACACATGAACAAATCCACACATCTCTAATTGTTCTTTCAAAGTTAATTTTCATCTACAAATGCCAAAGATTAAATCAAATTCCAAGCACTTAGCTTTCCTTTGATAACTTTCCCTTATTAGAAACTATCTAGGATGGTGTCTTCCAACTGAAAAGTTTTCCAATGAGGATCCTTCCTTCTACAGTTAAGCTGTCTAAGGTGAAGTACTCCTCTACAGGAAGCAATGTTAGTAACATCGTGTTTGCCCCTACATGCAGATTTGATCTGAAGTGTAAATGTACCACAGAAGTCACAGTCACTTAAACATGGTCAGAGGAAATAAAAGCAATCTTGAAATCCATGTAGTTTAACAGTCTGGAAGTTACAGTATAACTCTGACAGAATGAGTATTTCTGCCTATGCGATTTTGGGAGATCAAGCTGCACATTAGAAAAAACAGAAGAGAAGAGATGGGAAAGAAAAACAACCAACCAACCAAACAAAAAAAACCAAACCAAAAAGGAAAAAAGAAAAAAGGAGAATCTGTGTGAATGCTCAATGTTAGAGACCTGAAATGGAGTTCAGAACATTTTGTTTTACCAACTAATCAGCCATGTTCAAATTCAGAGAAACAGACA
Source organism: Pycnonotus jocosus (assembly GCA_013400435.1). Taxonomy (NCBI): domain Eukaryota; kingdom Metazoa; phylum Chordata; class Aves; order Passeriformes; family Pycnonotidae; genus Pycnonotus; species Pycnonotus jocosus. The sequence goes on from VWYP01026343.1 coordinate 662,838, forward strand.
TGTTGCCATTTTCATGCTTTCCATTCCTCTCACTCTACCACATGGCATGCAAGGTAAGAGAGTCATTTTAGCCCCGGTGTTATTTTCTGCATTATGTTTAAATGATCATTTTAATCAAAGCCCATTACTTTTAAATAGAGAAAGTATTCTATAGGAGGTGACAGTATCTTTAGCAATACCATGACTTTCTCTGGGCTACCACATAAAAATGACAATAGAACGTGCTATGGCTCCACTTTAAACTACAAGTTTACAAGTGCTTAACTGTATTCTTTGAGTATTCTCCCTGGAGTCCAGTCAGTCACAGATGTGACTGTGCACAGAATCCAGACCAAACCTATAAAATCCAAAAGGTAGTCTTTCAAATTTACCCCAGGTTAAAACTAATATGAACCATGGAAGAGAAAGGTTAATACCTTTGATACCACACTACAATGAATGACAGTCACGTTGTAACCAGTGGCCTGCCACTGATGTTTATTACTGTGTCACACTAGTTACAGTAAGGCTAATTGTACTGTAGAAGACAAACATTTTAAAAAATAAGTAGAAAAACTTAAAGCATTGTCCCCGTATTTTTATAAAAACAAAATTAACATTTTAAATTACATTTAAAATGAGTGCTGAAAGATACAAATGAATAGATTTATTGAGCAAATAAAAATGCATATCTGAGCTAATTTTTCATACAAATAAGGCTCAGCCACATTGTATCTCTCATATTAACAGCACTGGGTTTTTCAAACTCAGCTAACAAGTTTTGGCAACACTGTTCTTTGCTGAATATTCCCATTGGCATCCGTCATCTGTGCCAAATTAGTCCTCAGTTTTGAAGCTGAGCTTGAAGTTGGAGGTAACTTGGAAATTGAAGTTATAGCACCGGTACTATCTGTAATTCTCTTTGCTGAGGCCTTTTCCCCAGATGGAGGTTTTGGCAACCGTCTCCTTAGCCAGGGATGCCGCAAAGCCTGGCTGGGTGTCATACGGACAGCAGGATCCCATTCTAAACACTGTTTTAAGAAGTCTAGGAAGAGAGGATCATCACATCCTTTTAATGCGTTACCCCACTCTCTGCTCTCTGGGGGGCCACGCAGTTTTCCCCTCCGAGAGCGTCCACCATTAAGTATTACAGAGCCATCAGACAAGGTTGTGATGCTGCAATAGCGGGGATAACCCTTAGAGCTCACAAAGTTTTTTGCTCGCTTGGATGCATCTAAGAGTTTTGGAGAAGGCATGCCCAATAGTTCAATCATACATGCCAGCTGGTCTCCTTCATCTTCTCCAGGTAAAAGTGGATAACCAGTCAGAAGCTCTGCTAGGATACAGCCCAAGCTCCACATATCTATGGGCATCCCATAACGAGCACCAAGGATGACTTCAGGTGCACGATAAAACCGTGACTGAATGTAAGTGTAGACACGCTGATGCTCGTAACAACTCGAGCCAAAATCAATCACTTTAATACCACTTCTACCCTGTTGTTTCAACAGAATGTTCTCAGGTTTAAGGTCACAGTGAATGATTCTGTTTTTGTGCAAAGCATCCAAGCACTGTAAAATTGAATGGGCAAACTTCCGAACCAAAGGTAGGCTAAAGCCTTGAAACTTGTTTTTCTTTATTAATTCATAAAGGTTCATGCTCAGCAATTCAAATGTCATGCAGATATGGCTGCGGAATGTGAAGTTTTCCAACATGTGAATAACATTCATGTTGTTATCCTTATCTTGTTTCCGAAGATGTTCCAGGATCTTAATTTCTTCCGCAGCTTGGCGGTGGAAACGTTTTTCATTTCTCACCATTTTTAGTGCCACATGCTGATGCATCTTGTGATCATAGGCCTTCACCACCTGCCCAAAGCTTCCTTTCCCTATAACTTTCAGGACTTCATACCTGTATGCAATATGATCATGGGGTACTTGTACGTAAGACCCTTGGTCATCATCATACCCACAGTTGTTTGAACCACCAATCACACCTTGCCGCTTCTTTGCATTTGGACCCAAGAAGTATATTTCAGGGTAGCTAAAAATCTCATGATGCTCAAAAGCTGTTAATTTTTGCATGTATTGCTTCATTGCTTGCTCTGGTGTGATAACAGAGGCTTTCACCTTCCCTGTTCCATCTGTAGATTTTAAAGAACTGGAGCTCCCTTGTCGCCTGTGGGCACTCTCTGACTGTCTGTCCTGAACCACTGGCAATCCAGATTTGCCTAGTGTTGTAAGTCCATTTGGCTGCGTTGTCAGAACCGTTCTCTTGTTACTATTATCTTCAAAGAGCTGCTGAACCTGGATTTGTCCATGGCTACCAACATGTAGGTGCTCATTCATTGTGTGCTTACTGCCTCCAACCTAGAATTGAAAATAAATACATACCCAGTTAACAAGAAAGACATGAACTCCATGCATCAACATTCACTCTGCAACCCTCCATTCTGCCTAAATGACCTCGAAACAAAGTGTCTTCTTAGATGTCAATTGTTTACAGACAATTAAAAAACACAGCACGCATACTGTGATACTGCTGGATGCTATAAAATTTCCTAATTCTTGTTTCTCAAATGCTATTTTCATGACTCTCCAAAATGTCTGCAACAAGGTGATCATTAATGTGCTACCATGAAAAGCTAACAATATCTCCAAGGAATCTTCAAGGCAGCAGACCTGCAACACCAAGATGCATCCTTGAGGAACACCAGACTTTACAAAAAATAGTAGCAGTTTTACAGATGCTGAAGATAACATACAATTATGTTATCTGTAATGTATGTATAACATACATTATTGTATGTGCCTGCTAGAACTTACATGGATTATGCTCTCATCACCTGCTCTCAGAAACCGAAAATTTAACTTGTTCCTAAATTTACTGTATATCAAAAGTTCCAGATACATTTTTAAGCAAAAAGGAATGTGCTGTGACATGCACAAAAAGGAAAAGGACCCACACATTACTGAAGTTCAATAATGTAACTTACTGCTTGCAATGAGACAGTCACAATTCAGCAAAATATTCCAATCAATGAGGAATAAGCATATCCTTTAGCACTTTCCCAAACCAGTCTAACAATAACTTTTAACCAAAATGAGATTTGGGGCCTTAGGCAGAATTGAGTAGAGAGCAAATCTTTGCCTTGAGGAACATACAGTAATACAGTAACTTTAGTTTAAAGGAATGGAAAAAAAGCATTAATAGATTTTAGAAATTAGATTTGCTCTTGACAGTGCATACATGGGAATAAACAGCAGCATTCAGCATTTTCAAGCAAACAAACAGCAAAGTACTGGGGTGTGAAAACAACTATTGCTCCAAACCAGTTATTTTTAAGAAGAAACAAGAAATTTACAAGCATACCTGCCACTAAAACAGCTGTCTTAGAATTCCGCATTTGCTCTATAGCAGAGACTAATTAGTTTGTCTTCTTCCTGCTCTTACACAAATGTGGGAAGAATTCCCCTGCTGTCTCTCCAGCTGATTCACCAGTCTTAATATTTATGTCAAATTACTAACGAAAAGTTCACTGATACTGTCAGACAGATGATCAAGCCGGGGCTGAGAGCATTTTTCATCTGAACCATATTTTTTTCTAGGCAGCAAAGGATAACACACTCCCTGTTCACTTAAGGTTGCTGAAATGAAATCAGAAAATGACAGCTGTGTGCTGTGATATGAGGCTATGAAATCTGTGCTGCAACAGCAGAAGCACTTCCTAATGAGAAAATTCAGACATGCAAGGCAGGCTCAAGCATACTTTGTGCTTCTGTTAAGGCATCAGTCTGGTACAGCAGAAGCATTTTTCTGTAAATTCAGTAACTTGTTCCCTATGACTTGCCAGCTGGACACCAGCTTCACCTTTGGACAGTATTTTGAAATTTGCAGCTCTGAAACTCACATAATGTAAGAACAAGGGCTCTCGGGGACTGCTTCTGCCAAGTTGACTGCTCTTCTGATTCCACTTTGACTAAAGTTCAATAACTGCTTCACTCATCATTACAGTTTGACTGTGTATGTTTGTTTGCAGAGAAATTTAGGCTCACACTATCGAATTCAATCAATCCCATAGAAAGCACTACCACACAATCACAACTCAGAACAAAGATCCTTGTAACAATTAAGCACAATGAAGATATACAGGAATTCACCAAAAACCCCTTTCCTAGTCTGATGTGTCAAAAGCATCAGAAATTAAATCATTAAGATTTAATGCCTACAGGCAATTCCTTCAGGTCAAGTTTGAGGCACACTGTAGTAGCAGTTTCCTGAAGGTTCCCCAATCCTCTATATAAACAGCAGTTACTGCAAAGAAAAAAAAATAATTGCTTCAAGAGCTGCTAAATCACCCATTTCAGAAGAATCAGATCTAGTCAGTAGGCTGTATCATAGGTTCAGCACATGCAGCACTGCAGAAGAGCAAGAAAGGCATAAGGAAGCAGCAGAGTAAACACACAATTCCAAAGACCCAAGCTAAGAAATTCTAGGTACAAAACTTTATTCTCCAACACGAATCAAACAAAAGCAGAACATACCTAGACAAACTGGGAGTAGGCAACACTAATGTAGACAAGAGAAAGAAAGTATCACTGCAAAAGTAATCTTTCAGAACTTTTTAACCCATTGCCACAGCTCACATCTTAAATGTTTTTTTCCTCAAGTCACCTGTTTTCATAGTTAACTATTTGCCACCCTTCCTAAGCACTGCTAGCTTCAATATATGTACTAAGAAGTTCTTCAGGGCCTGGAAAAAAACCTCATGTATTTATTCCCTCTCAACAGTAACTAACAAGTTCTTTTTTCTAAAGTGTGTTTGTGAACACATTCTAAAGTGTAAACCAAGTAGCTCTGCTTCCTGCATCCTCAGGCAGATTCATGGTTTCTCTTGCTGCTGACAGGTTGGCTTTTTTTTTCCAAGCAGCAGAATGAAATCACCGGCATTTTTCCAACTTCATCCTAAATCCTAAGTGACTGGTTTTGCCAGTTTCAGTCAGCTGCTGCTTGGGAATGCAAACGCAGATGCAGACAGTAGCACTGGTTTTCTTTGTAGAAAACACCACATTATCACAGGCTGTATTCCAAAAGCTGCACAGGAGAAGAGAGCCCACTCTTCTTTCAAAAAAGCCCAAGAAGAGTTTTAGAGCTATCAGACACAACACAACCACAAGTCCATATGAAAAGATGAGGATTTTCCTCATCTATTTCCAACGTGGATGAGGGTTGGATTTGCACCCGTCCTCTGCTCTCCCTATCTCCTTCTCTGTACTTGGGTGTCTGAGATCGCTGTCAAGTTCAGGCTTGCACTGCTCACAAGCCCCACAAGCTTCAGCAACAACACCATAAGTTTCTGAACCACAACTAATGGGCTTGGCAAGCTACAAAAGCGTACGGCCTTCTTAGTCCAGTACCAAATCGTTCTTAGTATGCAGAAACTCCATGAGCCTTTCAACTGAAACCATAAGCCTGAGAGGTTTATAACATGTCTCCATTTTGCTTCTGCAGATGGACTCATAAATTCCAGAACCAACAACCTACACAACTGATCACCTGCATGTACTTATGAAGCTTACAGATTATATATTGTATTGTTTGTGCTCAAGCCCATCCACAACTTTTAAGAGGTACATATTTTTGTAGCACACATACACAAAAACCTACTGTTCTAAGTCTATAAAATATATAACTGGTAAGCTTGAACTCATCTTCTTGAATCTTCTGACATCATCAACTACGTAACAGCAAATGTTACAATGCGGTGTTCCTTTCCTTTCTTAGTAGCTTCTCATAACTTCAAAATCACCATTAAGATTTTACTTTGGTATGTTAATTTTATGGAAGTTGATGATTATGCTGAAAAAATTCAACTAATCTTTGAAGCAGATACACCAAGCAAAACAAAACGACACCCTAAACTATGATCAATAAATAAATAAAAATGCAACAAAACTTTAATTTGAGGGTAGTAATATTTGGCTTTCTTTTAGTTTGTTTTGCTTCCATGAATGGATTTAGGAACCGAAGTAGAACTGTAACTTACTATATTTAGGCTACAGACCTGTAACAACATGGAAGTAGTATAAAAATTAACTCAGCCTGCTAACAAAGTGGCAAACCCATTTACAACTCCTTTGCAGTACACTCACCCAACAGATCACGCACTGATCTGTTTCAAGGCCTTTTACAAGACTGCTTTATAGGACTGAACCCCACAGGAGCATATACCTCTTCTCAACTTTATCCTCCAAATGCATCAAGGTATTATGTAATCATATCATATGTCATCTTTGTAACAGTCACTTCGTGTGATTATTAGCACCCTGTAAAACTATGCAAGACAGACACCTGATTCAGCTATATATTATCATTTTATTGTGAGCAAAATTACAGAAAAAAGATTTTGCTGTCAATCAAAATCTAAAAAGGTTTGTAAAATGAATCTTAATAATACAGCAATCATGATGGCCTGCTGAAATACTGCACAGGAACAAGATGTCATCATCTGCTATTACTTGCACAGATGAGGACAAAGAGAGAGAGTGTTCTAAAGTAGTAACTTAATTAAAGAATAATTGTTACACTATATACCCCTTTCTTTACAGCATTTCTGGGTGTGCCAGTTTCAGCCTCAGTGTGTCAAACACACAAGAGGCATATGGTATCAGGTGTAGCATGTTTCAGTGCCTATTTTGTTGACTACAAAACAAAAGCCTGAGCAAATGTACAAAAGGCCTTCTTTTTCCTTGATAAACTAATCCAGCAACATTCCTCCATTCAGACCTAAAAATACTTCCTAATTAGTACAATGATAATAATATTGGATTATCCCTAATGGTTTTTTCCTGAGTATGGGTTTTATACATCAAAAAAGACTAAGCCTTTGTTAAGCTTGTGGCTCAACAAGAGTGGTAGAAGGAACACACGACTTGGATTTTTGCTGTTGTTGTATCTGGTCCATATAAACTTATTTTTTGAAAAGTTAACCTTAACTTCATATAGCAAATATTTTCACAGACTGAACTACACCTCAAGAGTGATATTGATTCTTAATCTTTTTCATTCTGTTAGGGGTGCAGTCAGTTTGAATACTTCTGCATTTGAATACACCCTGCATTTATTACACATGATGAAACTCAAAAGGACAGTCAATGCACACTATATTGAACCCCTTGGGTCAGGTGAACTATACAACTATAACAAATATGAGAGATGTGCCCAAAAGTACTGCAGTCCCCGCAGCACCACAGTCACCATCTGCTGGAACCCTAATTTCACAGCTGACCCCCACAGCCCTTGAAAGTTAAGACAGCCTCATATTCCACCTAGATACAAATTTTAAATAGAGGAGAAAACATCCAAACAAAACTAGATATAGTAAAATCCAGGTCATGACTGCACAGTTATTTCCATACAAATGTGACAGCATTTCTATGGCAATTCATACACGAAAGCACCACAATAAGAAGGTATTTGCCTTGGTTTTACCTGCTTTAAAGCAGATGACAACAGCAAAATTTGGCAGCATGTGACCTACCAGATCTTTGTATTAACAGAGTCCAGGAATCTCTGTTTCATTATAATGTAAATACATTTTTTTAAAAAAAGAAAATTTTAAAAAGTCAATTTTAATACAATGACTGATGCAAAAGTGTAACATATAAACATTCAGCACTGGTGGCAAAAGAAAATAGGCTTGTTGCACAGAAACCTTAGGGCTTGAAGGAGGGAGGGCACTGAATCATGCATTGTAAATGGGTTGCTTTACAGTACTAGACAGGAGGGTAAAAACATTAATACTGCTATACTGCAAGAGAAACAGGAACAGCGCAGAATGCAGGAATACATGCCAAGTAAGAAAGAACAGAGACAGAGCTAGGGAGAAGACAGAGACAAGTCTGGAAGAGGGACTCACAGACAGGTTGGGCTTTACACAAGCAGAGCAGCAGGCAAGCAAGATAAATCTCTACTGCAGCATGTCAACTGGATGAAAGAACACCATAATGAAATAGGAGAAAGTGAATGGAAAAAGGTTTCAATCATCAAGGCAAGAACTTAAGGCTTCTAAAGAGAAAGCAGTGACTTTGGAAAGGAAAATGAAGAGGACAAGGGGTTGGAAATAGATTCATATTTTCCACTATGAGGCAAAAATCCCAGCCAGGGATGGAAGTATACACAAATAAGCCTAGGATGAAGGCACATTAAAAAAAAAAATAAACAAAACCTTTCCCTACTACAACACACAACTCTGCCTGCTTAGCAACAAAGGCTGCTGTGCTTGCAAAGACTGTCACCAAAACCTCTGTCACATTTTATGAAGCTTGTGTAAAACACCATCTTCTCCCCTTCTATCCATGCTATTTATAATCTACCAAACAATGAAATTTCACTTGACAGTAGGAGACCACAGTTCCAGCAGAGGCTGGATCACACAAGCAAGAAATCTGATAGGCAGTTGATTTCTTCCTCATCTACATTAAAGGAAAAACCCTCTAGCTTAAACAAAACATAACTTCTATCTCAGTTTCCCTCCCTACTACTATACATACTATGCACACTTATATGTAACACCAGCAGTTCACCCACTAAAGCACACCATACCTTCTGAAAGTTTGAAACACAAACAGAAATACTCAGGTTTTAGCTATTACAGAAGCCACAAAGATAGATACAACAGAGATGAAAACAGGATAAACAAATGAACACAAAGAAGGAAAATAATTTAAGAAAATTGAAAGGCTCGATTTTAAGAGGTCTGATTGGAGGAAGAGGTGGGATGCAAAACCCATGGTTTCAATCTGTCAGTGTCAGCTGAGGTCAGCAGGCCTAAGTTTACAGGACAGATACTGCCCCTCTTCCCCTTTTTTTCAGGTTAAAATCCAGCATTCTGGTGTCATATCTGATCCTTACCACAAAAAAGTTATGTTAGCCAACCACAAAATAATCACCTACAAAGGCAGCAGGAGGCATTTCTGTAATAGCACCCAAGGCTAAATAAACTCCATAGAGTAGGCTCTTTATCACAAAGGAAAGACAGACTTTGGAACAGTCAGAATCTAGAGGGACATGATACATAGCCATATAATGCTTGATCACTCCTAGGTGCTTCCAGAAGTACACATATATATGCTACATATAAACATACACACACACAATCATATACTTGTAAAGATAGTTGAAACACAGAAATGTAACACTTGAACACCCTTTGAATGCTTTTATAAAGACTGCATCTTTACACACACATATATATATATATATATATATGCACAGACACTTTATATAATACACATACAAAAAATCTTTGTATAAAAATACCAAAATTCTGTACTTCCAAAATTAGTAAGTAGTCACAGATAAACAGCTGGACCACTATGCTTTCACAAATTCTAAATTAAGTCTGGGCTCTGTTACATGTGAGCCCCTGATATTTGTGGGCCCTACTGTAAATGCACTGGCATGAGTGGTGCCCAGGCTGTTTGTACTATGTTCCTTCTTTTATGATTTTATTTTAAAAAGCCCCTAAGCTGTTGCCCCAACTCTAAAATCAAGCAGCACTTAACTGGTATATAGATGTGAAAAACAATTGGCCTTTTATACTAACAAACAATTCAGACATATACTCTAGCTACATAAATATACAATGAAGTTGATCTCAAGTATGCAGCTCCACCGTGAATTTGCAGAATACTCCTCATTCCTTGTGAGAATACCCTATATATATATACAGATTTTTTTTTTAATTAAAGACAATTTTTGCTATAAATGGATTTGAATAAGATGTTTTACCCTTGGAGTTGCATGGAAAGTCACTGAAACACTAATATCTAAATGCACAGTTTCACCTTCCACTAGCCCACATTACCATTTAAAGCTCTGCCATATGTTTACAAAGATAGTATGAGAGCATTCACGAAGAGCTCATTAATTCTATGAAAAGTATGCCATCAATGCCTTTCAGGGTTAGTATGAAATCTTTCAGAATTTAAAAGGAAATGTATGCAATAAAAATTTCGGATATTTACTGTTAACATGACAGTATATAGACCCCTCTCTCTATTCTGTCTTGCCTTCAGGACAGAGATACCTCCTCTTATCCATATATAGTGGCATACTTGGGAAGTTTCATTCCTAGCAGATTAACAAGGAGTGGGAGATAACGTGAGATATCACAGAACCGGAAAATAACGTCCTTTTCATGCCATCAGCTGTTATATCTTTATAGGTAAACTACTGCAGCAATAAAGGCAGATTCATCCAATCATTGTCCCTGAGCACAGCGATAGCTATTTCTAGGGAAGACTGCGATCAGCCTGAGCTAATAAGACATGTGAAGAGGAGAGCAGCCTTCATTTTTCACCACAGTTCATACGACACTTTAATCACAGTGACTAACCTCATCTCAAAAAATGCATTCACCAGAACATCTCCTCTATGCGAGTGTGAAAGATCGAATTTGTCACTGAAAATGAGACACAAAAACCAGACTCAAGAGGGGAGGGGGTGAGCTGGGGAGGGAGAAAGCAATGTGTGCAGTTACAGGGCCCCAGCCACACAACAAGCACGCACGTTTCATCGGAGCCTGCAGAAATCCAACGCACGTTTCTCCAGCACCATGCGCTTGGGGGGCCCATGCGCGCTCGGTCCCGCCACTGGGGACACCCGGAGAGCAGCGCCGCCAGACCCCGGGGCCAGATGCCCCTTCCCCGCTCCCCGTCCACACCCTCCCCTGCCCGGGCTCACCGTGTGGGAAGCGTTGTTGGCCCTGAGCGGCGGCAATGCGAGGGGCGACGGCGGGCCGGTCCCAGCTCCTGCCCGGGAGACCCCGGATCCGGTGACCGGGGAAGACGGCAGCGGGCGGCCGCTGTCCCCTGCCCTGCCTGCGGAGAGCAGAGGGGTGAGCGTGGCGGGCAGCGGCAGCGCCCCGGGCAGCGAGCCCGTCGGGGCGGCGGCGGCTCCAGCGCTCGGCCGGCACCGCCGCCCGTCTTGCTTCGGGCAGAAGCCATTAAAAGCTAATCACCGCCGCGGCGCACACACGCACCGATCCGGCTAATAGCACGGGCGGACCGTGCTCGCCCGGCTAAACCCTTCATCCGAGATTAACCCGCCACCGGCAGGCGCCTAACCGGGAGAACGAGCCGNCCTCCCCCCGAGCCGTCTGGCCCGGCGAAATCCCGGCGCCGCCGGGGACTCGCCAGGAGTTCACAAGTCTGCCAGGGGAAGCGGCGGCGAGCACCGCTGTCTCTTGTCAAACGCAGCCGCTCCGGCAATCGGGGCGATCCCCAGTTCTCCTTGGGTCGTTTCCCTACGTGCTTTCTCTCGGCCCCCCGCTCACCCCGCCCCGCTCCCCCGAGGCGAACTCGCCATCCCGCACAACAGCGGCTCGCCGGAGCCCAGCGCGCAGCCCCCGACGGCCCCCCGGGCTGGGCTGCCGCGGGGGGAGGGCGGATCATTGTTCGACACGCACGGAACCTCTGCGGCGGCAGCCGCGGGGGCCCCCGAGCACTCCCCGCCTCCGTGCCCCTCCGGCGGGCCTCCGCAGCCCGGCTCAGTGGTGGCGATCGCGGCAGCCCTCGCTCGCTCTCCTTACCGGCTGGGTAAGCAGCACCAGCAGCGGCGCTAGCCGAGGGTTTTCTGGTTAACATGGCCGCTGGAGAGGAGGGAGAGGAAAAGGCATGTCAGGGTGGCTCTCCTCCGCTGCTCCTCGGCCTCTTCGGGCGGCGTCTGCCTCTCTTCTCCGATCAGCTACACCCAGACCCAGACACGTCCTGCGCTGCATCCCCCTGGCCCCGGGCCGGCCGGACAGACCCTCCAACGGCCCGCCGTCGCCTGCCGCCGCAGCAGCAGCAGCCGCGCCGCCGCCGCAGCCCCCGGCCCAAGCTCATCACCTCCTCCGCCCC
>VWYP01026343.1:675941-697354 GCA_013400435.1 Pycnonotus jocosus
TGGGGGGGGGGGGGGGGGGGGGGGGGGGGGGGGGAGGGGAGGGGAGGATGAGAAGCTTGTTCATGCTCAGGCAAGAAAAAAAAAAGGCAACCTGGAATTGATACCAATTATCTTTTCGTAGGGCTTGCAGGAGTTCTTCATCTTGAGTGATGTGTCTTTTCTGATTGTTTGTGTCACAGATGTTTTCATGTGTTTTCACAGGTTACTTGCACCTAAACACTGAGATAAGACAAAGCCTGCTAAGTTTCAACCCCTGTTTCAACCCCTTTCCATTTGAGTACACCATCCACCGAATGCTTTCCACAGTTTATTCAAACGCTCTTGGACTGCTATGAAGACTATATAAAAAATGGAGCTAGTCTATCACATAGTAAACAGTATTTAAATTAACTCAGTGGGAGCACATTATGTTGGTACCTGTCCAGCTATTCTCTTTCTAAGACTGTGTGCACTGTAAGCATTAGTCTTGAATTCTGTGAGTGGCCTTGGGCCTGCTTGGATGCCTTTCTTTCTCCGTCTCTTTCTCCAACTGCAACCCATCCTGACATTTGCTGTCAAGGATAGTACCTGATGGAGTCTGAATTGCAGCTTAAGATAAGGGCAAGCCTGCCTTGATTCCTTCTGAATGCAAGAGGCTTCAGTTTTAAAGCCTGTTTCATGCAGAATTTAGATTGATAAAGAGGAACATGCTAATATAATCATAAAATACCTTGGCTGCAAATAGCAATGCCTTTAACATCCCTCTTTAAAATCATAGAGGCAGATGTACAAAGAAAATAAGAAAGGAAAACCTAAATACTCAAAGACAAAACAAAGGTTAATTCTTTCATGCCAAGCCTTGCACTCAGAAATCTGAACTACTTCCTTTTGAGCATCCACAAAACTTTCTTCTTTGTGATACTGGCCAAACTGAGCATATCGGCACTTTCCAAATCAATGCTACATAGGATGAGATCAACAGGCTTCAGTTCTCAGGACAGAAATAAGTGTTAGGCTCCTGACAGGAGAACATGTGCAGGGCTCAGAAATTAGAGAGTAAAATGAGTCAGGATTTTATTGATCCTTTTTCCTGCTCACTCAGCTTTTATTACCCAAAGGTGTGAACTAACCTGTAATGATAAAAGGTTAGTCTTCCCTTTCTTGCAAACAAATCCTCTGAGTATTCATCAGTGACAGATTACTTAGAATCGCAGAATAGTTTAGGTTGGAAGGGACTTATAAAGGCATCTAGTCTAGCCCTCTGCGATGACCAGGAACAGTTTCAACTAGATCACATTGCTCAGAGCCCCATCCAACCTGACCTTGAATGTTTTCAGGGATAGAGCATCCTCACCTCTCTAGTGGCACCAACTGTGCCAGTGTTTCATCACCCTTGTAAAAGATTCCTTCCTCATATCTAGTCTAAATCTACCCCATTTGAGCAAAAACGGTATCCCTTGTCCTGTCGCAACAGGTCCTACCAAAAAGGTTGTCCCTGTCATTCTTTTCAGTCCCCCTTAAGTGTCAAAAGGCCACAATAAGGTTTTTCTGTTCCAGGCTGAACAACCCTGCCTGTCTCAGTCTGTCTGCACAGTGGAGGTGCTCCATTCCTCTGGTCATTTTTGTGGCCTTCCTCTGGAGCCACTCCAACAGGCTCAGCTGGTACTTGCAAGGGACTTTTAGGGAGTGTCATCAAATCAGTTGTTTTTTAAGAGAAATATCTGAAAATTTTCTTTCCAGGCGGGTATCCAAAGAGGCTTGTTGGCTGGAAAGTGCCAGCTCAGTGGGACAAAGGCAGTAACTGCTTCTGTACCATGATGGGCACTTAAGGAAGAAGGTGAAGGGGCAGTTGGAAGTGCTGGTGACAATCAGAAGGCTCCTTGCCATAGCTATCTTGAAGAAGCTTAGGTTGGTCTGTTACAGATATAATCCTCCCATGATAAGCTTCACCAAGTGTTCTGGTACAAAAACTAACAACTATTTAGTAAAAATAAAATGGCAAAATCACAACCATTAAATGACAAAAGTAAAATTCTTAAAAAAAAAAAAAAAAAGCCCAACAGAACCAGAACATTCTAGAATAAAGCCTGCTATCTGTAAAACCTTGTCTAAAAGTGTTCCTGCCCACATAGTACATTAAAATGCATTATTGAAGATATTATTCTAGTACAGTGTGGAGAGACACAAAGCATGCTGTGTTTCTTGAGCCATTTAGTCAGGGCCCTTGTGACCAAGACAAGTATTCTAAGCAGACTGTGAGGGGTTGCTGAAGTCTATTTTGTCAGGCTGCCTGGGGACCCAGTTCCTATCTAGTTGCCCTGTTAGAGCACTGTACCTCCTTAGCAACCCTGTGAAATCTCCTATGCCAGTCCACTTACCTCTCTAAAGTGGATGGGTTAGGGTTTAATTAAATGGGGCTTTGGTATGTAGTTGTAGGGCAAGCGAGGCTGGCTGGTCAGTCACAAAGCATCTCTGCCAATGTGGTATTAGCAAACACTTATGTGGTCAGGCACCAGGGCATTCCTGAGAAGCCATGCATGTCCAAAGCTGCAGTGATGACACTGTGGGGCTCCCCCAGTGACAGGTGCTGCGATTGCTCAGCATCTTGCTATGCTTTGTCTATTCTCACCAGGCACAGTAAACTATTTTGGCTGTACATAAAGCACCACTAGGTAAAGCAAATACAAGGCTCCTCAAACATCAGGGGGTTGAAGGACATGGCACTTAGTGACATGGCTTAGTGATAAACTAAGTAGTTAGTTTATCACTAGTGTTAGGTTAGTTAGGTAGTGTTAGGTTAGCTTTTGGATTTGATTAACTTAAGGGTCTTTTCCAACCTAAATGATTCTGGGATTCTATGAAAAGTAGAAGCCAGACAAGCCTAGAACACAGAAAGTAAAAACAGGTTTTTCTGCCACCTTTTAATCATCTCCTCCTACTAATCAGAATTTGCATGAAGGAGGATCTTTACTAATTCTCAACATCTTTTAAAATGTTCTTGTGAAGCAGACCTTAGATGCTGAACTGGAGACATTAAAACACTTAGAATATGTCTCACCATTTATTAAACATGAGTCCAAGCCTATTGTCTCAGCCAGTAATATGTATTTTAAAAATAAACCCTTAAGCCCAGTAAGCGGTTGCTTCAGGATGGCTTGAACAAGATCAACACCGGGTTCTCATTAATTTGTTGTGGATAATTTAGGCACAAGCAGGGCTGTATATCAAAGTGTTGTCTTTCAGCAGATCATTCTGAGAGCAGTGTAGGCACTTTAAAATACAGCAACCTACAAATACTAGCACTGCAGATGGAAAGCACACCAGTCAGGACTCAACTAACTCTCAAATATGCACTTCACTATGTCATACACATGTAAGGCTTGCAACTCCACGCTCTCTCTGCCGTTCCCAGAAACAAAAAATTCCCAGCAGAGCATCTTCAACATAGAATAAAATTGTATTTCAATGCAATTATAAGAGGTAAACTTACGTATTCGGAGCAAGAGTGCAGAGAGTTACTGCCACAAGTCAACTTGCTAGTACATATTCATACTGACATAAGAGTATATGAAGTTAAACTGGCTTGCCAGGTTCAGATGTTCATTTGCCTTCATTCCAGTGTATGTTCTGTTGAGGTTAAACTTCATTCTGTGTTCAAGGGTTTAAGAACTGCTGTTTAAAAGCACATAATTCACAATTTCTATTACAGTATTAAGACACAACAAAGGATGTTTTAGTGGTCAGTGAGTACACCCTGAAAAGAAACTATGAGATCCTGCAAGTATACAAATAATTTTTACTCTTCTGCTATTACAGCTATTTTGTGGGAGATTATCTCACAATATATTTGTATTTTAGTGCTGTCAATTTGCATATTAAGTATAATGCTTTTCCTTTTCACCAGACTATGCCAATGTATCTAAATTTCTGTATTATATATTTCCTATATAACCTCTTGATTCTTATAGAATTAATATCATTAACATTAGACTTATAAGTCTAATAACATTAGACTCATTTCATTCCTTTGTGTATACTCCATCTTGTCTAATGGGAGGAGAAATATTCCTGTTGTCCTGTCTCATACAGCAGAAGCAATTCTGATGGAGTCATTGGAGTAGCATTAATGTAAAACTAATCTCAGGAAAAAAGCCTAATGCTGGTTGAATCTTTTCTGCTGATGCACACCCTTCTTTATGTACTCAGTAGAAAAGTGAGCCTCTGGAAGAAGAAAGGAAGGAAATTATGTATGTGTCTTTGGCTCTTCTTCTTCTGTGGACCCTTCCCACCTTGTTGTGAAGCTTCTCTGTTCCTCCAGTTACACAAATAAAGAAGATGTGATAATTGCAGAGGCATAAATTAAAACTACTGGCTGTCCTGTCACTTGAATGTTAGTCTTTGCTAAGAAGGTCCTATAAAACAACTGTTACTCCAAATTTAGTTTGCAGATGATACGTAGGATTTCTACCAAACTGTTTCAGAGAGAATCCACAAACTTGTTAAACCTTATGTCATTTCTGAATTCAGTTTCCTATTATAACCATCTTGAAAATTGACATAGAAGCTCAGTGTAATCTTTCTTGCATTCATTGTGTGTGCTACTCTGTTTCAAAACCAGCTGTTCACACACAGGGTTAGTCCCAGCTGTTGAAACACTGGTAACCTTTGCTCATCCAATTCCACATGTAAAATGAAGCAGACTTAACTTTAAAGGGTTTATGGGACTCAGCTACTCTTCACAGCAGTGTTTCATAGAAGCTGGGATTTAATTCTGTCAGGTGCTGAGAGGTTTCAGCTCCCCTGAGTCAGGGACCCCAATATCTCATAGGGTGTACTAAAATTGAGAAATTACATATCTCACTCACTTGTAATAAAGCTCATTAAAATTATTAAAATCACTGCCCTATGAAAGCACAAAACTGAGGCATAATTAAAAGATAATGGGTCAGAGGAACTGAGCATCCAGAAGGAACTCCGACCAAGTTATTTTCCTCACCCAGGCTTTCTCTGGGCAGAATTTATTTGTAATAAAAGGAAAATGAATCATTAAGTCCCAGGGTCTGAGCATTTTATTATTAACTAGTATAATCTGCTGTCAGGATTTACATCGTGACTTTTGAGCTAAACCATGAGCCACCTGCTGAAAAGCAAAATTAAGGCTACATGCTGGGAAAAGGCTTTCTCATTAAAATATAGTCAGGGTTTGTTAGGACAACAAAAAATGAACCAGCCTGATGTGCTGAACTAAACTGAGTAAGAGCTGAAGGTATCAGACAGCTGTGAAGTGTTCTTCAGCTGCCTCTTTTGCAGGGTGTAAACCCTACATGGGCTAACCATGTGAAACACAGACTGCATCTCTTGAATGTACATAAAAGAAGCCCCTGGCCATGTTTCCTAAGAATAGTATGTGCAAAATATATGGTACTTTTTCTTCTGTAATGAGCCTTCTTACTCTTCTCTATTAATCACAGAAGTGTAAAAAAAAATTCAAGAGAGCATGGTCAGGCTGATATTTGAGTCACAAGAAGGGATGTTCAGGCATGTAGTTATAGTGTGGAAGGAAAGTTAAGAGGGATCTTCTCAGTGTTCCCTTCAGTACCTTAATAGCATTTCTTTGGTACCCTAAGTTGTCCAACCTCTCATTTACACTGCTGTGTGAATGCTTGGAGGATGTGTGTATTCAGGTGTGTAGGGTGGGAAAAGATGAACAGAAAATACATGATGTGAAAATGAAACAGAGACTTTAATTTACTATTGTCATTTGTAATCTCCTTCCAAAGGAATAAATGTGCATATTAACACACAAATAGTTCACAAGAAATTCAGAAAATTGAAACTTAAAATCATTGTATAATTTGGAAAATTGTGTAAACAAAGGAAAATTCCTGCAGGCGTTCTACAGATAGAGAAAGAGAAAAGAGGCCCAAGGAGGCACTTCAGTATATGTGCTATTTTATTAGTAAAATGAATCTCAGTGATTTAAAAAAGACCATTCACACACAGTTCCACCTTTAATTAGGATCCCAGCTTTAAATTATAGAACGCATTTTTGCTTAGCTGAGATATTAATTTTAATTTGCAGAAAGGCAGAGGTTGCTACCTACAGCTAACTCCCTATAGAGAGATTTAGTTGTGTATGAAATGGGCAATGTTAACATGTGGGGCTAGGTCTAATAAGTAGGTACTGATAAAAGGAAATCACACGTGGCAGAAACAATAGGTGCCAATGCCCATCCTAGTGCCTGGCAAAGTATTGCTGAGGTGTCAAAGCAGAGACAGAAACCATAGGTGACACAAATACCCAGGAGATTTCCCCCTGGACAAGCTGGCCAATTCAAGAACATCTGAAGATTCTTTAGAGGAAAAGAGTCACTGTCATCACAGAGTCCTCTTCTATACAGTAAAATAATGGCAAAAGCACTCATTTGGCAAAGTTCAGTGCATTGAACCTTCAGCCTCTGAAGGTGTGCAACAAACTACAAGCTGCTGAATCTGGAAACAGGAATTAATGACTCACTGGGTCAGAGAGAGAAAGTGTTTCAAAGAGAAATTAAAGATGAGAAAGACTACTGCTGTGAGGTTAGACTTTAGAAGTATGTTTTTAATGTTGCATAAAGCACAGTAATATTCTCTCTCCCCAGTCCAGTCATGCAATATGCAAAGTTTTGGTGAGTATTTTGAATCAGGTGGGTATTTTGAAATTGTGTTTAACTGCAGTTTGTAAAAGCTAATGATCTATTTCTGTAAACATAAAACACACTGAAAAACAGGCAGTAAAAAGACGCAAGAAAGGAAGAAAACAAGGGTAGGAAAGATAACATGAAAAAGATTATGAAAGTCACATATTAAAAGAAAAGAGGATGAAGCAAAGCAGCAAAACACAATCATATTTTATTTTCTGACATTAGCTTCCTGGCAGTGTAACCTTTGCCTTTTTCTGTCTCCCCATTCAGTACTGTTTCCACTCGTGCTCTCCTCTTTTAATTCAACGTTTCGTCTCCTCCTAGGTCTTTGCTCTCCTGGTGTTGTCTTTCTGTCAGTGAGGAGCTGCAGATGGGCCACAGCTGTCTGTCTCCCAACAAGGGATGCCATTACAGGGCTGTTCCCTTCCAGGAATTAGTGGGTGAAGACTGGAGTCCTGCTGTTGGGAGGGAATCAGCTAAAGAAACGGAGACCTGAAAATGCGAGAGAATGGCTAGACAGTGCCAGTGGTCTTAAGAGTGCTGAGCAAAGTTTCTGGGGCTTTTTCCTGAATGAAAATAACCTGCCTCTTCAGTTTCTTTCCTGAGGACTGTGTGTTAGTCCTGCCCCTTGAACTGCAGAATTTGTGTCTGGGGCATTTACCCATGAGAGTTGCTGCAGCACAAGGAAGCACAGGGGAACAGGAACCCAGCTAGTGACAGCCTGTTGGGAGGGGAACTGGGGCCCCGATAGGTAAGTTAAAAAAAAAAAATTAAAAAAGAAAAAAGAAGTAAATTTAAATTTTCTAATTAACTGATTTCCTGAAAGCTCTTCAGGTCAGTCAATTTTTGCTAAATCCATTTTTTAAAAAATTCTATTGTCCATTTTTTCTCTGGGGCCTTACTTCCATCCCACTCAATAGAGTTATCCAGTCTGCAGTTGTAGGGCTGAATTCTTCCCACATGCTCAAGTCCTCTGCTACCACTGCTATGCTTTTTATTGGCATGGAGGACTCTAAAATGAGTGTGACCTTGGCAGTTGGCTGTTCATTGTTGCAATGATATCTTCCCAGTTAGCCTTCTGGATAAGATTTTCACCTTGCATTTCAATTTCTCTGCTCAGTAAGGCACACCAAGCTTCTTGTCACTGTGAGATAAGTGGGATAGTATGAAGGACTCCACATTCCCAAGAAACACATACTGCAAATTGACAACAATTCAGAGCTTCTAAACCTAATGACACCTCAAAATGGTGTAGTCAAAGAAATTAATTCCAGAACTCCTGTATACATAAAGACTTGTTCAGACAGCAAAAAGATGTCTTCTTCTGGAAGTTTTAATGGGGTGCTAAACTGGTAACTTTCCTAAACCGCAGTTTCAACTAAATGGTCTATTTCTGAGATGTAACACAGGCCATGTGATGTGAGGTTACCACACATGTAACTTAGACATCTGCAGTACCTGGGGAGTGCCACTGAACAGTGAGGCAATACATATATTCTGCCAAAATGAAGGTTTATTTTTCATAGCAAGTGCTTCTCTCTGGCTTTTTGATGAAGTAATTCAGTATTGATATGTGCTACTAACTTTTTCTTTCTTTTTTTTTTTTTTTATTTTAGAGAGGGAAGTCTCTGCTGGCAAACTGCCAGAACCACAGGAAGCAAACCAGAGGACCAGAGGCACAGGAGCTGATAGAAGGGGAGCACAAATCTCCCAAGGATAGATGATTATTTTTATAATGTGTTTTTAAAAATAATTTTCCTCTTTTGGCTTTTAGCCAAAGTTGTGTTTGCTGCCTCTAAGACATAAGAAACTCCACACAGCTCCACACCTTTTCCCAACTCCTGTAAGAATGCAAAATTTGTACATTTCCTAGAGTTTTCCCATGGCATTCATTTCAGATATTTCTCTTTTCAGACTGAAAGTTGAAGTACAAAGAGGTATCTTCATATATGTGCATATTTATTTTTTTAAATTGAAAGATAAGTGATCAAAATGCATTGATGCCTTGAGAAATAAGGTTTCTGAGTAAATATTCAACTGTCATACCATTAGATGTGCTGAAACAACATCAGTTGAATATAATGACCATCCCTGCTCACTTTGAGAGAATTAATAGCAGTGGAGAGGAACTTGTTTTACAAAAAGGCCATTCATAGTGGCCATCAATATCAGGCAGGACACCTCACTGCTTCATGGTCTTTACAGATAAAGACATAGTTGTTTAGTAGTTTTGCTATGCATATTACTATGGAGAGAAGAAACTTCCTATGTTTATTTTCATCTATCCTGAAAATTGGAACCCTTTGCCACTTTGGAGCAAAGTTTTCCATGATCTATATGAGAGGGTAACTGAGGATCAACAGAATATCTCAGCCATGAAACATAATGTCCTTTGAACATATCCCCAGGAAACATTTGCTTGGGGAAAAAACCCAACAGTTAACCTCAAGCAAGCAGATCTCGCAGAAGGGGGTGGCTTCATTTCCCATGTTCCCCAAGCACTGTGATGTGAAGTCTTTGAAATGACAGTAGCTGCAAAAGACAGGAGCTCAGGCAGAGAGCATGCCCTAGGGACATGTGGCTTCAGCAGCTGTGAGGAAGACATCAGCTTAGAAAACAGCACCCAACACAGCACCTCTGGAAATGGAAGAAGGCAAATCTAATTCCTAAAAAGCCAAGTCATCAACAATCAATGCACTTACTAGTAACTTGTGGATGAATGTCTATTAGTTGTATAAATGCTGTTCATACAGCTCACTGACTAAAACAAAATTGCTTGGACCATTCATATAAAAGCTTAAGGCATTGGGACATCAGGTGCCTCACTGAACTCTGGATTTCACATGTTTGTTCTCCAGCATTGCCCTTTATTCTGAGTGTTGTATATTTTATCCAGAAAATAACAATGAGGTCCAGTTTTCTTTAAGAGCAGATTTAGAATATGACAACTTCTGCTTTTGAAAGTAGATTGCTTTAGACACCTCTGGGTCTTGCTCTAAATATAAATCACCCGTGCAGTATGCTTGTCAGCTTGGGCCAGACATGTCATACAAGGGTTGGCTGCATTTGGGATTTTTTTTTTTCTTTTTTTCACCTAGATATAAATAAGCAAACTTTAATGTAGAAAAAACAACCAGACTACTGTCATCTTCAGTTGAGAGAAAGAAACAGAAGCACTCTGCTTGAGTCCTTCTTTCCCGTATGGCTCATAGTAAGTCAAAACTGCCATTTTCTTCTCCTGAAGTTGTTTTGAAGGCAATTTCTATTTTGATACAGATCCTGAAGGAATACATATAACACCCTGGCATTGCTTTTTTCCTATCAGAAGAACAACCTGTTATGACACTGACTTATATGTACCAAACATCATGGCAAAGATGGAATTCTCTGTGTCCTGAATGGGAATGGTTCAATACCAGCATGGTTGTGGTAGAGTTTTAGATAAATGTGCTCTCCATCCAGGTCTAATTAGGAAACACAACTTTGCTGTGCCGTCCCCAGTGATATCAGAGCAGATCAACAGAACTACATTTCTACAGTCTGCATCTTTGAAACCTGTTTCAAATCAATGGTTTGGTGCTTCTTAATCATTGGTTCATAGTGCATATAGTCAGAGCTTGCAAAAAATTTAGCTTTGTGTCTTTAAGGGTTGCACGTTTCCTTTGAGACTGACACTAATTTTGGCAGAGCCCTTGGGCAAGAATGACATGAATGCTGCAAGCCTGCATTGGGCTCTCTCCTCAACAGGGCTGTGGAGGGAGGATGTTTGCACATCCATGACAAGCCCTAACCTTTCCTCCCACTCTCAGCTGTCTATGACTTTGCCCCCTCAGGCTATGATTGCCCCATCTTTTCATTTTTGAGGCTTTGCAGACTTTGATGCTGTTGCCGAGAGTGCTGAAAGCCAGGAGCAGAGGAAGGATGTGGTAAGGAAGAACAAAGTGTTGAGATTGAGAGGGAAACCAGGGAATTCAGTATTTGACATGGCCTGTCAGTATCAAGTGGGTGCGCAGCATGGATAAGGATGTGTGGACTGAAGGAATAGGTGGAAATACTTGTGGAGCAGAGCTCTGGGAAGGTGGATATCTCCATGAATAATTAGACTGCACACCAAAACCAAGGTTTCCTATTCCCTTTACTAATACCAGTTCCTGAAGACTTTTTCACAACATATTGGGTATGTTTACATATGCAATGTGAAAGAATCTGGCAGGCACAAACAGGTTTGTCAGAAAGAAATTACTACTTTGTGGGTGAACTGGATTGATACCCTAAACACAATGAGCTGTGAGAATGGGTCAGTAAGACTCATTCTCACTTTTGGTGTAAAGGAAACAAACTACTTGGATCTCCAGGAATCTCCAGTCACACACAAGTGACACAAAAAGTTGACAGCTCTATTTGGTAATTTAGATCCTCCTGTAGGTTTTGTCTTTCTAGCCCATCTGTCAAAAAGATACAAAACCCACACATCTAACAAGATGGTGAAGTGGGAGCAGTTAAAGCTGTAGAAAAGAATTAGCCAAGTCTGTGCTACCTGCTGACTTTGATCTCCTTTCTGTTACCTGTTCTTTCACTTAGCAAGCTTTCCTAATCAATGCTCTTTTATCAGAGTCTTGTCCTTGTTCTGTGTTTGAAAATCAGCTGAGATATCCTTCATGTAACCAATCTATCAGCCAGATCTAGATCAACCATTCTATTTTCAGCCCACAGGCATTTTTCTTATTAGACAGGTTCTGCATCTAGACCGTCTCTTCAAAGTTCACCTTGTACAACAGCATGTGAATGACGAGCAAGAGAAAAGGATATAAGAAAACTGAGCTATTGTCAGGAATGGAGGCAACTGCAAAAGTGGGTCAAGAGAGTATTCTCCAGCAGAAGCTCTAAATCTATGAAATGGGTCAAAATGCAAATTAACCCAGAACTCTCAGCATCTACCTGGGACAAGTGCCCATCAGCACATGGATTTCAAAGCTGTTTCAAGATGCAGTTTCATAGACTTTGAGTTCAGATGGCTCTATGATGATCACCTGGTCTGAAGTCCTGTGTAATACATGCCCTAGTCAATAAAGAAAAATCCTTCTTTGAGCTCCACATCAGTATTGGAAAAATAGAGGATATATTAAAAAAACAACCAATCATATTGCCAGTGATAGAGGATTTTTCATAAGCCCTCTGTGACTTCAGTGACTATCCCCATTGTTACAATACTTTGACTTTCTTTCTGGTCTGAATTTGTCTAGCTTCAACTTCCAGCAATTAGTTCTTGTCTGAAGCACTTTGTGTCTGACTGAGTGCCCTGTGTTACCAAAATTCAGCTCCCTGCCTAGATTATCAGAGGCTTCTCTTACATTTGTATTCATATAATTTTTGTGAGATAAGTAGACAAAGTAAAATTTATTATGTATTCATTCAATAAAAATAATAAATATTTCAAGACCAAATAATAAAATACTACAGGATATATTTCTTTTTTTTTCAGAATGAACATTAACAGTCCTCACTCCTTACTGCACAGGTCAGATTTTGCTTGCTGGTAGTAATTTGTGTTCTGATTGCTACTCTGTAGAGCAACCTAATATTTTTTCCATTGATTGCAAAAATCAGGCTGTTTTGATTCTTGAGAAAAATTGCTTAAGCTAAGAATGCAAAAAACACAAGCCAAAAACTTGATATATTTGTTTGACTGCTAGATTATATTTCACCATCCAAAGCAGAAAATAAATATGTAACTCAAAGTAACAAGTGACAGAAATCTTGCCTCAAAGAGCTATTAGCCTTTTAGTTGTGAGCATAACCTCATTTATTTTTGTAACCCTTAATTTGATTTCAAAATAATGTATGATGCTGTAGCTAATTTCATCCTGATACCAAGGCTAATTTATCTTGCCTTTACATGCAGCATCACGTTGTTGGAAAGATTATTTTATTTGGATAGAGTTATGGCAAAAGTGCTTATTTTGTTCTCCATGTGTACAGGGTGTTTTCCCTGCAGCTTAGAACCAGTTGATTCCATTCTGTGCCTCCCTTTTTCCTGGTCTGATCCTATTGCATTTTATTCTGTCTAACAACAGCAACATTGGAGGTTTTAGGCAGTACATTAAAAAACTCTCAAGCAAGGGAGATAAAATCCTTGTTTGTACAAAATAAAGTTATTTGTTTAGTAGCTGTTTTATGTTAATATTTCATATACCACAGTCAGACCAAAAATATGTTAAGAGTAAAGGTGTAAAATATGTGATATACATGATATAATTATGTAATTGGATAATGTACATTCAAAAAATTCCAGCCAATGAGAGGAAATGAAATCTTTCCAAAGAACACATAAACAACACAAGCAGCTTTCCAACATCAGAACATAAATCAAGAGCAGCCTTTAAGAACTATGTTAGGTATTATATTTTTGGTTTTCACTGCTTCTAGAAAATCATTATGTAATACTGAGGCAGTTTCAGGTAAACAAAAGTAGCAGAATACAAGAAAAACATTTTCTGCAGGTACTCACAAACTAAGAACAATCAAAAGCAGCAGCAGCAGTAGCAGCAACAAAAATAGAGAGTGTTTATCCTCCATGCTTCCAGAAGTTTTTTAATGCAGAATAAATAGGGATGAAATTTAAAACCAAGTGCTTAAGAGGTGAAAAATATGTTAACACACTACGATTGCTTGCTAATGTTTGTGGACATGAATGGGACCAGACAAAGTGCACAGAGACCACTTTGTGTGACTTCACACAACCATGGCAGTGAGGAAGAATTCACAGAGGCTATAATCATTATTTATTACCTTACTGAGACTTGTCTTCACAGCCAGGGGAGAGAATAATATCAATGAGGGCTTGCAAGTATCCAGAGGTATACTGGGAAATATGAATTGAAATAAGGTATGTGAAGAAGAGGAATGAATGTGTGTATTGCAAAGCACTTCAGATCAGGCAGTTACAAATTAATAATGTGATATTGGCTATTCAGGAATTTACTGGGAAATAAAGAGAAACCACGGTCTCTCGATTGCTCAGGCCTCTCCTCTTCCTGTCAATAAGGGAGGGATCAGCAAACCCCCAGATCCAGAAAGGCACCATCATGTTTGGCTTCCTGCCAGACCTTCTCACCCTTTGGGGAAAGGCTGAGAGCTGGAATGAAGCAGAACATGTGCTAACGCACCAAGAAGGCACTTGTTCCGTGAGAGAAAAGATCCAGAGGTCTTCTGAGGGAGTCTCAAGCTTTTCCTTAAAGGGTCTAAGTGTCTCTGGTTGAGCTTGGCCTGGGACATAGAGCAGGGCTGTTGAGCCCTCAGGAGGCCCTGGAAGCAGACTGCCAGATGGACACAGAAACTCCCGGGGTCATGGGCCCTGAGGGTTGGTGTTCAAAAGCTTGTTCTGTGCTTCTGTCATTTTATCTGTTGGGGACGGGAAGGAAAACTTCTGCTTATCATTGGGTCAGCCATTAGGGCTTTGCCCCAGCACACTTGTAAATAATCAGTGGAAGAAGTAGATGAACTGTGGTCCCAAGATTAGAGAATCATAGGCTAGACATCAGAATATTATGCTTCTAAATGAAGAGGATCATTAGGGCATGCTATTGATAGCAGTGGCTACCAAGGAGATCCTTTCCATTTTAAGTGTTGTTATATTTGTTTCATATCTAGAAGCTAGCCTTAGGAAAATAAAATCTGCCTGATTAAGCTATCACAGGTACATATATAGCAATTATGGTTCAGCTTCAGGCTATGTCCATCAAATCTCAAGTTTTTTCTCCAAATGTTGACCGTGGAATCTGTTTTTCCTTGGATCTTCTGGTGCCAAAGTCTGTCAAGGTCAATCAGCACAAAGTGGCACTGCTTGAAGAACCAGTATGACTGACTGGAGCATGGCAGTAGTATGTGTGTTACTGGTTAAATAATGATTGAAACTAGTTGTATAAAGCAAAAATGTTTGGCAGTGTTTAGTATGAAAAGATCGATATAGGCAAAATTCAGTTTTGTGACTTTATGCAGCCACTTTCTGGGAATGTCACAGTTACAGGTTGTTGTGAGCACCATCTCTTGAAAACCATGTTCTCTCCAGAATCTTCTTCAGGAAATAAGTTTATTTTGATTGCTTCTGTTTTGTTGAGCAACAATGTAAACTTTTGCATGGAATATATCCTGTATCTTCCTGATACACAGATGGGAGAGCTGGAGTTTGTCTGCCAACATTAGCCATCTTAAAGTTTGGCTCCCAGTATAAATTAACCCTTTTTTCCCCTCTTGTCTTATCAAGAAAGAGATTCAGACACCTCTAGAGGACCTTGCCAGTACTTGTGGTTTTTTTCTCATTTAAAGAAGTTTATTTTAAAGTGTCTGGCTCTGCAAGTATAATGAATCAGGAGATTCCAAACTGCAGTTTCAAGAAAAAGGTTGGTTTAATTTTGTTTAGGAAAGAAGTATCTTCTTCTTGAGCTTCATGTGTGACCATATAAAACAGAGTCTGCAAATCGAAAATGTTTCCAAATATAGCTTTGCTCTTGGCTTGGAGGGAGGTTATAACACTAGATTACTATATGGATGACATAGTGAAATGTCTTACTAAAAGGTAGCAGTTACTCACAGAATTAAATAGATTAAGACTAATTTAGCAATTCATTTTGTAGCATAAAGTAGTTTTTAGCATACAGATAAAATCATACATTTTTAAACTAATGATAGGTTTTCAGGAGGCTGGCTGAGGAGTTTCATATCACAATATATATTTAGCTGGATGCATTTTCTTAAGTAAAGCTGCCAGTTTGTAGATTAGACCTATGTTTGTGAACCAGCAATCATTTTTTAAAATTTTAACTTTCTGGTTTTGCACATGAAGTTTCTGACAAAGTTTTTGAAGTCTGTTTTCTTTCTCAACTGTGTTTTTCAGGCTAGGCATATTGCAGCTAAAGTCTGAAGGAGGTTTTCTGGGACAAGCTATCTGGGACATTTTATTTTATTTAAACTTACTCTTCCAGTCCGATTGTCTTAGAACTGTAAATTCTTGATAATTGTTCTATATGCATAAGCAAGACAGTATCAGCCATTTCCCTGGTACAATATCAATTTTGTAAAAGACTTAAAATTCTTCAGGCTCTTTAGCATGGGATCAGTATTTAAATGTACTCTGATTGTGGACTGCTATACACATTCATCACTTCTGTGCACTGCTTCCACACATAGAGCTGCTACTGCTTCAGAGCAGCTGGTCATGCATGATTATAAGCAGATCTAGCTCTACTTTCATCCTGTCTAAAATCTTGACATATCTGTCCTCTGCTGAAAATGAGTGACGCAGCTCCACGACGATTCAAGTGTCATCACGCTGTGTTAACAAGGCCTTCATATCAGCATCAGGAGGAAATGTGTTGACACCTTGTTTACAACCATTCTCCGTGGACAACCAGAACCTACTTGCCTTTCACTCACACCTATTTTACGTTGGCACAATTCCACTGGGTTTACAGGTACTTTTCTTTATAGCCATCTGAGAAGAGAGTCAGATTCTTAATTCTCTGGGTTTGCTCATTCTGGAGTTGAATGTCAGTTTAAGATCTCAGACTTGCAAAATGCTTTGAATGACTTTGTGTGAAATTGTTATAAACATAAAAGTCTAAATGTAATAGTGTAGCTTTAAATTTTAAAAACCTTTAAAAGTGAAACTGTAAACATAATAAGATATAAGCCTGATAATCATGTGAACCATATTGTTTCTTATCCTAGAGTGCTGAAGGTTAGCAGTTTCATCTGGCCTTCTCATATTTACTAGTGATTTCAATTTTAAGTCCCTGATATTTAATAAGATTAAGACCAAAGAGAAATTCCAGTGATTAAAATCTATTCTATTTTTTATCATGTGGGTGAGGTGCATCTAGAAATAAGGAACAAAAAATACATATTCCTCTGTATCTCTAGTGTCACTGCTATCATAATATCTGGCTTCAGAAGCTTTAGCACCCATCAAGACATCCCCACTACCATTTGCTTATTGTCTTTTACTTTTCAGTTGATCCCAGACAGACCAGTAGTAGATCCCAGACTCACATGAGTGCCTTAATACCACTCTTGCTACAGCTGTTGGGGTTTCTGTCTTTCTTCTTTCTGTGTTTGCCAGTCACAGAAATCTATAATTTCACTGCTGCAAGTATCCTTCTCTTTCTCCCATGTTGCCTTTCCACATTCCCTCTGCTCTTCTGACACCTTCATTCTTCTTTCATAAGGTCTGTTCCTTTGTGCACTTTTTTCACCCCTCTCTTCTTTTTTCTTTTCATTTATCACAGCCATCCATGTTATTGCTGCAGTATGCCTTTGGACCCATTCCTTCACTGCTCCCTATGGGATTATCTTGATCCTTTTGATGAAAGAAATCAGGGAGGAGGGAGAAATGGGCACCAGAACTACATTCTCCATTAGCATGGGTTCATTGTCCTCATCTTTTCTGCATTGTAATACCCCTATTATTCTCTTCTGACTCATATAAACCATGCCTGGTAATATCATCTTCCTTCTGCATCTTGCCAACCCCATCATCCCCTCAATATGATCCTGGCTGTGAGTTTCTACATCCTTGCATGCCACTAGAGAAATCCTCTTTGCCTGTGCTTAATTTTGCCTCTTCTCTCATTGCTATAGTGGCATAGTCAAGAAGAAATCAAGTCCAGTAGTTTCTACTTTGGGCAAAAAAGTGGTTTTCCACTTCTCCCTGCCCAGACAGGAATGCAAGTGAGGAATTTGCACAGATCTGGCTGCAACTTCCTACTCCTGTCCCCAGCAGCTGCTGCTGCCCCTTTGCCAGCTCCTTCTCCAGCAGCCAGCTTTGCCAGGCTCCTCCTGCCTTTGAAAATCACCGATGCCCTCAGGCATCACAACCAATCATTCACTTACAGCTCAGGGGACTGAAAATATCTGCTTACCTATAAATATGTACACAGGCACACGCTTACACATATAAGTGTTTGCATATTATTTTTTTCCCATGTGTTCATATGCATATATACACGTCTACACCTCATGTGGAAGCAAGTGACATCCTGGTTCTCTCATTTCTCTCCATAGGGCATATATGCCCTATGTTTTCCATAAACTTTTGGAATCATGTAGGCTTTTTGGAAGTAAAGGCACGGCACACCAGTTTTATCTCCTGGTTTCAAATCTATTTTGGAGAAAAATTACACCTTTGCATGTGAGTATGTATGTTTGCATCATATAGACTTGGCTGTAGCAAATTTTTCCAAACCTTTTTCATGTCCTGTATTTCCCTCAGTTCCTGCATTTTTTGAGGCAGGGCTTGGTTTTTCATATCTGTGGGCAGACCAGAGAGGCTTCAAACCCTACTTGTACTGGCAAAGTATGTTTTAAAAATAAATTATTTCTAAAAATATAACTTTAAAGAAGAATTAATGCAGACAGCTTCTGAGGTCCCAGGCTTTTCAGAACCCTCACCACTAGGTAGGAAAAAACCCTCAGCTGAATACATTACAAGCGTGTTAAATGCAGCTTTAAAATTGTTGTGCTGTAGCCAACATGCTGTAATTTTTCACAGGCATTGCTGTGCTGTGGGAAAGAAGGAGGAACACATTTCCTTGTGCAGGAGGCTGGGTGTTTCTCAGCAGTTCTGTCCTCTAGGCAGTTCCCTCTCAAGCTTGACTCCTTGCCTGAGGCTGGCAAGAGGCAAGTCTCCTTCTCTTTCGTTCCGTGCTTTTTCTACAAAATCCACCGAGGAGCTCCACCCCTGCATTCTCACGCTTCTTAATGTGGCTATAAACAGCACCTTATTTGCTGCCAGATGAAGTTATCTGCACAGGTTACTTCAACCTAATTTTTGTGCCAATCCCATTTTAATTCAGCCAGAATACTGGCAACAAGCTTTTCCTTTCCTTGGATTGCAGGAATGCTGCCAAAAAAATTATCTACTATTTCAGAAACAAGAAATGGCTTAATGTTAGGAACCTGATCTCAAAAGGGATGACTACACTGAGGGAAAACAAAACAACAACAACAACAAAAAAATACAAAAACTTGTGCTTTTCTCAACCGCACAGTCTTGAGGCTCATGCCTACTGGATCTTAATCCACTAGTGCCAGGGTTTCTGTGTAAAATCCCCCATGTAGAAACAACTGATATCATGATCAGTATCTCTTTTTGCTGGCCAAAATCCCAAGGCAGACTAGGACTTGCCCAAAACAATTTATTAAAACCCTATGTACCAGGAGTCCTTAGCTAACAAAGCCAGAAGAAGAAGTAAACATCTATTTAAAAAAAAACCAAACTATTCAGTTCTCTTGGCTACAACCTAGGGCCTGTAAATATGACCACATCATAACTGGTGGTTTCATGCATCTTCAAAAAAAAAAAATCCCAGTGAATAATCTGACTCATCCCTGTTACCTCTAAAGCAGCCCTGTCATCAGCAGAGACACTCTCTTTTGGCAATGGAGTCTGTAAGATTGCAGCTTCTTAATTGGGACATAGTTCTGCCCTCTTAGAACAAGAAGGAGAGTCCAGGGTAAGAGGCAGCTGTATGCTTGCTTTCCAAAGCAGCAGGTGTGGGGGACAGTTGTGTTTGACCACTTGCAGTCCAAGATTAGTTTAAATAGTGCACCTTGACCATGCCATTGGGATGCTCCACAGCTGTACTCCTCTCTCCTTACCTTCTCTTGTTCATCAGCATGTTTTGCCTTATACATCTGTC
Organism: Pycnonotus jocosus; assembly: GCA_013400435.1. Classification (NCBI taxonomy): domain Eukaryota; kingdom Metazoa; phylum Chordata; class Aves; order Passeriformes; family Pycnonotidae; genus Pycnonotus; species Pycnonotus jocosus. The sequence continues at coordinate 695,299 of VWYP01026343.1, forward strand.
ATCTCTATTTTAAATGGACTGCAAGCCTTGAGTGCCCTTTAGTCTGACTTTCCCTGGTAAAGGGCTCTGTGGATTTGTACAGCCATCACACCAAGAACTCAAACCAGAAGGCTGCTAGTCTCTCTTTTTCATATCCAATCCATTGTTGCAAATAATTAAAGAGAATCTGATGATCGGAATCAGGGTTAGTTCAGGTGACCTTCCTGTCAATGTGTTTAAGGTTTTCAAACAATTAGGAGCCACACTTACTACCTAGAGTCAACTCATGCAATCAGTTCTCCTTTCTCATTTCTCTACCAGCTCCACCTTTGTTACATGCTCCCCTGCTTCAAGTTCATTTAAAAGCCCTGAGGGAGGGAGAAACAGATATATTCTCACAGATGTTTTTAGTACTCTGATGGGAGGAGGGGATCATGTTTATGATCCTGTTTATTGTAAGGTCTTATAATGCAAGTCAGTCACATAAAGCAGTACTAATGATAATCAAGAACACTGTAACAGAGAGAGACAGTGGTGGTATCTGGGTGCTATTTTGAATTCTTCTTGCAAGTTTGAGCAGTCTGAAAGTGTGTCCTGGTTTAGGGCAAATTTGGGAGGAAACCTCCAAATGGGGGTTCCTCTGGAGAGCAAAGCCTAAATGGCCCCTCCCCCCAGTTGGTCCGGGAAAAGAACTTCCTCGGAGAAAAGTGGAAAAAACTATTTATTTGACAAACAAACTGCCCACAAGCATCAAGAATAAATAATATGAAACAATAAAACCTCTCGCTGGTCTGAAGAGAGATGGCAAAACTGAGAGAGGTCCTTGCCGTGAGCCAGCTCAGCTCTCTCAGTCTCTTATCAGTCCCAGTCCCTTTCGGCGCTGGAAAATGCCGAGGTCCAGGCCCGGTGGGCCACAGCTGCGGCTCCTGGTGCTCCTCCGGGGTTTTTCAGTCCAGAGCAGATTTAAACAGTCCCAAGAAAAAAAGGAAGAAAAAAACCAGCCCAGGAAGCCTTTTTGCCTCACCTAGCTAGACTAACTAAAAAGGAAAAAAAAAACACACACACAAAAAAAACGCACAAAAAAAACCCCACCAAAAACAACAACAACAAAAAAAAAACACCAAAAAACCCCAAACCAAACCAAACCAAACCAAACCAAAACAAAACAAAACAAAAAAAAAACAAAAAACCAAAAAACCCCTCTCTCTCGCCGCTGTCCGAACACCAAGGACGAGGAAGAAGTGAGTAGGAATGAAAACTGTTTTTCAAAACAAACTGCGCGCTCCTTCTCTCGTGGTCACTCTCAGAACCAGCCTTAAAGGTACAGAACACACAGCACACACAGAACAGACGATTGGGGATACAGGCACTAGTCACCCTAGGACAAAGTGCCAAACATTCGCAAGGTAATAATGTAAGGTCATGAAGGAAAATTGCGGTAAGAACTCTTAAAACAATCTCTCCAGGAATCTTTATGGCCTGAAGAACTCTAGGGGCAAAGACAACCCACAACCAGGAGACAGGAGGTGCAGGCATGCCTTGTACTGTGGACAGGAAAACAATGTGCATCCTCTGCTGCAAGCCCTTGCCCTGGGGAGGATCAGCAGAAACAGTACACACAGATTGTCAGTGAAGAAGCAAAGGGATTAGTTGTGATAGCTGTACATATAGATTTTCTCAGGGATTAAATATGGCAAAACTTAGATGGGCTTGATTGTTGGACCCTGACAAGCTGCTTCAGATAGAAGCTGCCAGTATGACCTCCTCTGAACTTTCCATCTAGCCATATTGCACTCTGTGAGCTCTTGAAGTCTTTTATAGGTGTGCAGAAAATCAAGGAACCTCAGGTGTTAAGTTTATCTTCAGGAGCCCTGTCTGAGGCTCACAGTTCAAATGACTGATGCATGATTATATTTCGGGTCTCAGCAACAAACAACTTGACTCCTAGCTGTTCACAATAGAGGCCTGGGTGTTAGACTGTGGGATTACACTGCTGATGTTTCGGCAGTAGGCTGAAGAGATGACAAAATTTAAGTAAAATTAAAACAAATGCTTGTTTGACTGGCACAATGAACAC